>JAODLC010000049.1:3260885-3276295 GCA_026781145.1 Hippopotamyrus pictus
TACACCACACGTCATCAAGTTACTCGCAAAGTTACCCCGATAAGCCAGTTACCCCGCTTCGTAGTACAGGCCACTGGTCCTTTAGCTACTATGGGGCTGACAGGGCACAGAGAGCTTCCTCTACACCGAGACTCTCTGGAGAATACGGGGACGAGTGTAATTACCCCATTCGTTTGACTGACAGTGGAAACGATTCAATGTCGTTTAATTCATGCGAGCTGAATGGAGGCACGGGGGGGGGCTTCCTCGATACTCGTGAAAATGAGGAAGAATATATTGTTAAAATTACGTAGTGACTTTATGATAATTTTGTGATTGTTTCCAATGGGTCATTAAATGAGGAGAGCATGTACGAACTGAAGGTGCCTGATCTACTTAAGGCAGTGTTTCTGAAACCGGTCCTTTGGGCCCCAGACCCCCCAAGACGTGGACTGTTTGGCAGGGAGCTGGGAGGGAGCAAAAACACGGACCGCCTCAGGGTCCCTGAGGAGTGGGTTGGAAAACACGAGTCTGAGGCCCTGTCACTTTCCCTGCTGGACAATGGGTTCAGCTGCTGCTGTGATCTTCGCCGTCGCTCCTCGTGTCGACATACCGAACAATGGCAGGAGCGAACATGAGCTTCGGTGGAAAAGCCCTGGCACCTTTATCGAAGTGTAATTAGATCGCGGCGGCGACATCACAGCGACCTTGTGCTTTACTGAGGCTTCCCCATCACAGTGCCAGCGTGGGAGCTCTGCAGCTCAGCGGGCCAAAAGGTGAGTGGGCACAGTCTGCAAGGTCACAGGACTCTCTGAGGCACTGATTCCCAGAATCCCTATCGCGTGTCCCTGGTCTTACTGAAGCTGTGAAATGCTCTTGTGTAATTCCAGTTTTGCTTCTATAGATTTACGCTGAAAATTGACAAATAGTGACCGTTACCTCTGTTTTTTTGGAAGGTTTTTGCAGGTCGTGGTGAGCACCCGGGAGAAGCCACCATAAATAAGTCCGTCACCGCGGTGAGGTTTTGCTCATGCGCCAGGCGTCTATAAATGGCACCAGCGCTTCAGGCGCCCGTGTCCCCGTGCCCAGGATGACCTGAGCCTCCATTCCCTCACTTTGAAGGTGGGAGGTGCTCGGTGTTCGTGGAGCTGACAACCCGGAAGCGGCTTCCGGCTGCGGTTGTGTCTGCCGTGTCTGATGCCGTGTATGTTGGCTGGTTGATGGGGGGGCAGATGTGAGCCAGCTGACCACTTTCCACGGCGACCCGGTACCTGGCAGACGAGCTACTCTCTCCATTTCCCCGCCTCACTCTTCATCGCTCTTGCTCCGGACGTCAACGTCGTGCCTTCCCAGCTCTTTCATCGCAGCTTTGAACTGCGCAGAGGCTGAATTGGGCCATTTTATCTGCCAAGAGTTCTGTCCTGGAGTGTGTCCTTTTGTCTGATACACCCCCTTGCAGTGGGGAGGGGGGCATCCATGTATGCTTTTTGTACAGCCGTGCCCACTTGAGGAAGCCATTTACTCTGTCATCTCCTCTCTCTAATTTACAGAGCAGGTACATTCTGGAATGGTTTTCTGTGTATTGTTAGGTGGCGTCTGTGTGTGTGTGTGTTTGTGTGTGGTATGTATATATTACATTGTAGGGACATTTGGTCCCACAGTGTGATTAAAAACCTGCTGTTTTGACCTTGTGGGGACATTTTTTCAGTACCCACAAGGGGAAACTGAATTTTATGAAAACCTGTGAATGCAATCAAAAACTAAAAATGCAAGAAAGTCTTTGGTTGCTTATGGTTAAGGTTAGGGTTGGGTAGGGGTTAAGGTTGCCATTGTTTGGGTTAGGGTTTTTCCTATAGAAATGAATGGACGGTCCCCACAAAGACGTGTGTGCGTGTGTTTGTTTGAACTGATGAACATGTCCCTACAAGACAAATGGCTCTTTTTTACTTTCTTGTGATTCGAGGTTAGTGCAAAGGAGGTTTGTGGCAGCCACTAATCCTCACAAATCATAGGTGCGTATGTATGCATGCATGCATGCATGTATGTATGTATGTATGTATGCATGCCTCCCTCCACTAGCCTGGTGGCGGGTGGATAGTCATCTGGTAAATGTGGGCGGGGCCACGCTGTCATTCAGTGCCGCGAATCGATCGGATCCTGAATGGGAGAACGGCAGATGCGGGTTCTGAGCCGCACCCCCCACGACGGCTCCTCCAGTGCGGCACGCAGAGCCGCAGCTGAAATGCAGCATAAACGTGGGATCCCACGGTGCCGTTGCTCTCGCTTATTTTTTAAGGTGCGATGGGCGGTGTGCGGTTATGCAACGCGCTAAATATAGCGCATTTATTTTAACGAGCTTTGTGTTGTGGGAATATCCATGGCGTCTCTCCCTCCAGCTTCACGCTCTCGCTACGTCGTGCCGAAATGTTTATCAGCACATGGGAGTGGACGTCACCGGCTTTTTCGTCTTCAGTTGCTAAGGAGGCCGAGTCCCAGTCAGACATAATTACAGGATCTCAGTGCTGTGATTAAAATAGAGCTGCTATCAGACGTAGATGTTGACTAACCGCAGTGCACCCGCGTGTGTGTGCTGCCCTTCTAGATACAGCCAAGGACGCACGGTTAAAAAAACTGTCCTAAAAGTCATTCAGGATAAAAATTTTGGGCCTCAAATCCCAGGAAGGGAATCACTGATGACGTGGACTAAAGGATCCAGCTGTGCTGGACGGCACCAGCGATATAACGATAACAAAAATAGCGTTGATGACGAGGACGGCGGTGATGGTGTCGGTAGAGTAGCTCTCTCCATGGCGCTCCTGTTCCTGGCCTGCCAGGGAGGCATATGGTCCCACGGATCATCGGCTTCCACGAGTATCAGTGTTCTCCACCCCAAGCAGCCCCTTCCACATCGGTGCATCTCCCTGCGCTTGCGTGTGCGTGCGTGTGTGTGTGTGTGTGTGTGTGTGTGTGTGTCCTCGTGACTCTCTGAACAAGCATGATCTCTGAGCTGTCTCTGTCCTTGCTTTTGCGCGGGAAATCTCGCCTCCCCTCAGTTCACCCTGTCGAACCCCAGTATGGCTCCTAGCCGACGTGGCGCCCCAAGCGATAATCACCGCCGGCGCCCTCCTCGGAGCCAAAGTGAGACTGCCCGGGAAGTCGGTGCCCCCTTAGAAGTTGGTGCCCTAGGCGGCCGCCTATGTGGGGAAATTCTTAATGACACGCAAAAGTGAGACCAAATATAATTATATTAATTTACAGACTCAAATTGTCAATCGACCATGTTTATTTCCCCCTCCCCCCGTAATGACACTGAAGACATGTACTGTGTAACAGAGGATGATCTCATTTGGTTTCATATCAGAGCTGATGCAGACGATGCTTATTGCACCTTTTGACCCCTGGGGGTCTGTATGCAGGATTGGAGGCTCAGCCTTCATCGGAGGGTTTATTCGCTGTTTCCGTAAACATTGGCCCTCCTTTGACCCAGTGGCCGCTTCCCCGCTGATCCTCCTCGCTGTCAGGGGGGAGAATTATGTTTCCATTATGTTTTCATGAGTAGGCAGTTGGAGAAAGCTTGTCTGTCTCAAGCGCTACCCGTTCGTATTTCGGTCTCTGCGGTAAAAGCCCTGTAAGGTGATAAAAATGCAACTGGGATTTTTTTGGCAGATTTCAGGGTGATTAGGTATCTTTATTAGAGCTGTAAAAAAAAAAAAATCACGTTTTCTCAGCTTACATAGCAACATGAAATGGAGAGAATGTCGTCGCATGAAAATGTCTTGTGTATTTTGCGGTGTTGTCGCATGAAAGTGTGGTGCGCATTTTGCGGTGTTGTCCTTTTCCCCGGTTAAGCTTGGGTCTGTCCGCTGCTCCGTGACTACATACCGTTCTCGCCCCGCATCCTCTGCAGGCCGAAAGATGAGCAGCAGTGCAGTTAATAAATTATTCGCTTGTCCCTCCACGCTTGCTCTCGCAATTTTAACTGTGCCAGAGAGTAACAGCGATCTCTGATTGACCAACTGATTGCTTGGCAGTGCCACGGGTCACACCTGGACCCAGGGTACTGCCTGGCCAGTTTGACAGGGCACTCTCCTGTCAGGGGTCCTACTGTACATTGTCCCAGCAGTTTCAGATGGGTGCAGTTTTGCCTAAAACTTTCTGAAAAGGTTCAGTGCCCAGTGCAGGGATGTGAAAGACCCTCTAGCGGTATGCCCGCCTGTTAAGTTTGCAACCCCTTGTGAAGCCTCAGCGTGCCTTGATGCACGAGGACATCGCTCTGAGCATGCTTAAAATGTGTTGAAACAATAAACACCAGCTCGTCATTTTGCCAAGAAACTGCGTCCTTTTTTTGTTGCTGCTGTTGTTCAATCCAGGCCAAAAAGCCCACAAATGCAGCACTTTTCTGCAGTGCTCAGTCTCTGGAAATCTGTTTTTGTTTTGTTTTGTGAGAATGCCACTGTTTGGCTCAAAGGTCAGGTGTTCTCCCGATGTGAACCTTTTTTACAAAGAGCCCCCCGGGCCTGTTCCAGTCATCTGTAAACAAACATCTTACAGTATTTGCAGAGCCTCAGGTGGGGTCTGCCTGCCCTAGCTGGAAGAGACACACCAAAGAACCCTTCTTCGCTGGGCGCGTGGGCTGCTCCCGAAATCGAGTTGTTGGCTATGGAGTGAGATACTGGTGTCAGTGGCCACCAGGCCTTAAGATGTCTGTATGTGACGGCGTGCCCCGGCCGACCTGTCTTTGACTAACAGAGCAGAGGCGTGAGTCCCAGTGAAAGCGTAGTGCGTGAAAATAACAATGGAAGAGAGGCTGATGGTCAACGGTAGAGCAGCTAATGTCTCTCTCTGCTGGAGGAGCAGAAGTGCGGGGCGCTAACTGGAGCGGCTAACACTCTCCAGGTACCGGCGCCATGTGAGAGCTCCCAACTGACTGGGTGATGACTCAAATCCCACACATACACGTGCCTGTTAGCATGTAGCATTTTAGCATGCTAGCCGGTCACCCTGCCGAAGTTTGTCTGGGATTTTGGATAAACAAATCTTTGGTTTGACCAGGCAGGATTACAAGCCCTTGCCCCAAGAAGTAGGCCTAGCATATGTATCTGCTAAAAAAAATCCAAGTCGGGTAGATTTAAAGGTTGAGTCCTGCTGTTCGCGTTTTTGGCGCAGTCACTGTATGTGATCACCAATCATCTGGTGCACTGTGATCTCCTAGGTCTTACGCCCAGCACCTACAACCGACATCGCCATATAGAAAGACAGGGAACCCACAACAGGGAGGCCAATCCAAGGCCAAACTAAGATGGCGGCCCACAGCAGTGCAGTGGATTCGCTATCTCTCGGCGTTAGCGTTAGCATTACAGTTAGTAAAATGGCTATCATGTCAAGTGGTTTGAATGACAAGCTGATTCTGATTCTTAATCCATTGCTTCCAGGTTCATGCTCTTTTTGCAGGAGTCTGTCTTTGCCTTGTTGTGTTACTTGCCTTTCCTTGTTTGGTTTAATAGCAGAGATGGCTAAGGAGCCAAATCCCTGGCCAGTAACGGCTGAAAGGCTTCTGTGCAATCTGCGTGACCCCAAGAATCAAAGCTAAGTAGATGCATTGTGCTCATTTTGGTGTAAATCACTTTTATTCCTCCACCACTTTGGGTCTTTGCCATTATTAACGCTTGATGTTAAAAAAGCAGCCTTTGAAGTCTTTGGCATGAAAGATTGAGCTATTTTGTGCTGCTTCTATATATTTGCATTAATACAGCAAAACATTGCTGCGCCCTGCTATTTAGTCTGTGGTTGCGAGTAAATTGGGGCCTGTTCTCCTGTCTCGCCACCATGCAGATGCCTGAGCATTTAGTAACTGCAGTGGAGCCGGCGGGCACATCAGGCCAGGACCGCGTCGTGACAGATCCTGGTCCTCTGGGCTAATCGGGAAAGTGAATATGAATCACTAGAAAAAAACAGGCTTCTGCGAGTCACAGAGGAGGTTCATGAATGCAGCCTCAGATGTGCAGGCGGACATCTTGCACATTGTAAATTTCGCAGAACTCAAAGATGTCTCATTATTTATTGACCTTGCATAGAAATAATCATGATTTTACTCATATGTAGGTGTAATCAGTTACCCAGCCTGTCTTGCAGGTTGATTCCTAAGATGTTTAAAATCTAGTTTCTAGTTTAGCATTACCAGTGTAAGAAATCTCCCAGAATTTCAGCTACTGGCTTTCTGGCAAGTCGCCAGGTGTGTCTGGGTGCAGAGACTCCTGCTCAGAGTGCTTTTCCCAGTGTGCTTTTCCCAGTGTGCTTTGCTCGGAGTGCTTTGCCTAGAGTGATTCGAGGGCTCGGCCCTGCTGTAGAAGAGCCGTGACGGAGAGTCCCTCCCCAGCCATGTTGGGTTTCTCCCCCAGCTGTGCTGATTCACCTATGTTTGTGCTGTGGTTTGAAGGAGGTTGATTGTAATCCAGTTAACTGTAACTAGAGATTTGCAAGCTGCTTAAAGTGGGCCGAGTAATCCCCAGGAATGTGTTCTATCTCATGAGGTAGCGAGGTGCATCCCTGCTGAGAGGAGAGCCTTCTTTAGCAGTGGTGCACTGGTAGTGTTCTCTCCATCACCATCGTGCTCAATGTCGATACAGGTTCCGTACGCCTAACTGTGACATGATCTGCCCACATGAATCATCCAACCATTATCGCTGCCGCCCCTTACCAATAATCTCTGAAATGTTCCCATCTATTGTAACAATTACATGACACAGACATTTTGTATAATTTTCCAGAAGAATAGATTGACATCTTTGATGGGGTCATGGTAAATTTTTCAGTTCAATCCGTACTGACTATTTTTTTTGGAGTAAATCTGGCATCGGCCATTTTCTGGCAACATATATGAAGATGTCGCGTATTGATTTAGTTTGACGTATAAAATTAATTGGTTGCCGTACAGCAGCATTAGCGCGCTGATAGCGAGTGGGTCTTTCCCTTGAGAATGAGAGACGATTTGTCGATAAACTGTTTGACAAGTGGCCGGGTGGCCTGCTCGCCAACGGCGAAGACTGCGGTGGCATTTCCTTCGTATCGGGGCTTTGCGGATGTACAGCAGAATCGTGAAACGCGGGAAAGAGGAAATGGCGGGCAGCAGGTACCACGGGAACGGACGACTGTTTGTCTGCACCCGAGCGAAGAGCTTTAATAATCCGGGCAAAAAAAAAAAAAAAAAAACGCACTGTAATTAATGAGTTGTCACATGGAGTGGTAAACTGCGTAAATCACATGGGATTAAATAAAGATTAAAGGGAAGATTATCCACATTAGTAAAATAATAATAATGACAGTGCGGAGAGAGGCCTGTTCAGAGAGTCTGTGTGAGCTGTGCATCGTGGGAAGTCCAAGGAGAAGCTTTGTTGTTTCCAAGCGCTCCTTCCCCTCTTCCCCGGCGTGACTCATCTGCTCTTTCTGCATGGCTTTGACGCCCTGAAGCGCCCACCTGCCGCCTCCCGTTTAGCGTGAACTCGCCGTTCGGGTGACGCGGCTTCAGCGCCCCGCCGGTAAAGCCGCTCCAGGACACGGGTTCGAGGGGCATTCGGGAGGTGCCCCGTGCTCGGTGCCACGCTGCCATATCTGCTGTAAATCCCCCCAAAAACGCACTGGGTAATGCCATCTGGCATTCGGCGAATGCGTACGAATAATGCGGGTTTGGGGTTCGCACGCCTGTACGTACACACACCCTGCCTCGCAGAATTCCCAGTAGCAATTAATGAACAATCGATAAAGCAGGCAAGATAAGAAATGACAGACTGTCCGTGGCGTAGTGTGTTTGTTTTGGTACGGAAGCTTAATTCAGTTAATCGCCTAAAAGTCCATTCCTCTGGTTTGGGCAAGAATTAAATTGCACATTCCAGGAAGTGATCCAACGTGTTATGTGCGCTGGGCCCGTTTTCCGACACGATTTTGTTGCGCTTTTGTGGACTACAAATCATTTCAGCACGAATGCAAGCATAACGCCTCACCCGTGTAAATTTGAAGGTCTTCTCAAAAGTTTTTATATTCCTCCGTCAGTAGTCATTTGTCTTGGGAAAGAATCATTTTGTCGACATGGTGGTATGCTGGCCCGGGTCGAATCGCTACTTTTTCCGGTTGACCTGTTCTCTCGCTGTCGATGTATCAGAAAACGCTTCGTCCTGATTCAGTCTGGCCTCTGCCTGATTGCTGGCTGATGCTATTGAGCGGGCGGGTAGATGGTAGGAACATGAAGGTGATCATAGGAATATCAGAATTCAAGGCCCTTTCAGCATCCAAATTCCTGTCTTTGGTGTCACCCCCCCCCCCCCCCCCCCCGCAGGATTTCTTGTTAAATTACACAGATAGATGCATTTATTCCACCTCCCATAATGATCCCGTTTGGATAGGATGCTCATCCGAGTCAATGGCTGGCAGTGAGACACTGTTACCTTTAACGGACAGCTCTAAGAACGACTCCCCTGCTCTTTTTTATCCATATTATGATTTTTTTTCCCAAAAAGACAAACGTGGGTGGTGATTGTGCATGACTAAGTGTGAAACGATATTAATCACACCGAGGACTTTCAGTGCGGCCGTTATGTCAATGGTATTGTTGGGCTGTTTCTACTCTGTTTGTACGACACGCCGCTGTTTGTACAGGCAGAGGATGGAGACCTTGCCACAAGCCGTCCTTCCTCAGGGTGTCGTCTTAATGAACGATTAAGAGAGTATCTATCAAGGCCCGGCCGCTGTGAGATCTTCCAGCAGTATAACGACTATTGAATTGTGATTCTCTTAAGTAAGTTTACCTAAGACTCATACTTTATTTAAGCGGGCTGTGTAAGAGGCCGTCTGGAGAGCTTTGCATAATCACAGACTGCTTTTATTCACTGTAGTAGGACTTGAGGCCTTTCCCAGATCATCCCTGCAGTGTTTCCAAATTAATTTAGTCATGCCATTTATTAGTTTACGTCCATGTAAAATGGTGCACACACATTTCCCGGAGGAGACCGCAGCTGAGTTGCGCTCTCTCTCTCTCTCTCTCTCTCGCTTGCTCTCTCTCTCTCTCTCTCATGATGTGGGACTCTGCATTAAAGCTCCTGTGGAGTAACAACAGATAATTGAACTCGTTATTTACTGTTCAAGCCTGTAAATGAAATAAATCGACAGTGGAAAGCATCCTCAGCTATGTGGCTCAAGGCCAAAAAGACTTTTTTTTTTTAAGTCAGCAAACATAAGACCCCAGTTTTTTGAGCTTAGCAGAGTGGCTTTTTATCCTCCCTCTGATTGGTCTGTTGGCTTTTCCTGGGCGTAGCCTCACATCTGGTGGGTGAGCGGAGGTTGTGATTGGCCGTGGTTGGCTGCTTCTGACCTAAGAGCAGTGGGCTGAGGAGGTAGAGTCAAACTTACTCTGTTAGCTCTGGTTCAACTGCTGATTCTGTTGCACATAGACTGATACTCGTGCATTTCCTGGCCTGGAGACTAATGGAAAAGCTTGCACAGCAGTGAGGGTGTCGCAAGCACAAAAATAGCAGGATGACTGAGCTGATGTAAAAACACCGGGAAACAAAACTTACACAGACAAACCACAGCGCTGAGGCCTCCGTGCCGTGATTAAGTGCCACCTACCAGCCTGGGTATTCACTGTCTCTGTGTGCTGAAATTTTAAACAGCCATTAGACATATGCTTTTAGTGCTTTAATCCTTTAAGCGATTTCCCCAGTCTCACTTTCACTCTGCCACCGGAGAGGTTTCATGTACTTGAAGGGAGGCTGCTGTGCCAGAAGTGCAGTGGGCTCCCGTCTCCGACGAGCGGAAAACCTGCTGCGGGTAACTGAGTGTAAACAGGCTTTGGTAAGAGTTACTCTGGGCTGTGGCATCGGGGAGGGGGGGGGGCTTACTGATGCCCTAAAGTTGTACTGAGACATTTATTTGTCGCTGTGCAAGTGAGATCGCACAAGTACAATGAAATTTAATAGCTGCTGCTATAATGACATAGATAGCATACATATACACACAAATATATACACGAAAGGGATGGAAAGTTCAGGTCCAGAAAGTACAAGTCCAGGCCAAGATTTACAGATGAGGTGAGTAGTCCCATCTTTACGGAGCAGTTAATGATGTCTCTTCTGAGCTACATACATTCACTGCTGTACACGAAAGGTGTGGGGTCACCGCGACATGGAGCTGTGTTGGTGTGTGAGTGTGTGTGTGTGTCTGCAGACACCATCAGATAGCTGTGTAGCTCTGGTACCCAGCAGTCGAATCAGTGCTCGTTCTGAGGGTGGAACACTGAGAGATTATTTCCTGTCAGATGCAGTATGGAGATTGTAGGAGGGAGGGGTCCAGCTGCAGGCGGAGTAAGGGCAGCCGTGTTTGGCGATGCTGCTGAGCAAAGACCTTGCACAGCTTCTCCAAAGGGCACTGACCTTTTCCTTTCACCGCTTCCTTGACACTGAAGGTGGAAAATGCAGCGTATGCAGTGCCGGGGGGGCCGGACAGCCTGAGTGACATCTCACTGCCAGCTACGCTTTCACGCTTCTCATGCGCTTCAACTCAGTTCCCCTCACATCCATCCCTCTGGGTTTCAATCTCGTTTCCTGGTTCTTGTTTATCTACGCCTCTCACTCGTTATTAGAAGTTTGGGTCAATGTGGACTCTGAAAAAACATTACCCGTCTCAGAGACCCATATCCCACAGAGAAATGCTGAGCATTCTTAATATCCCGGACAGCACGACCAAAAGTCTGTACCTCGGTGCTTTCCTGTCACCGCCGATGTAATTCCAATGGTCTCCGCTCACTGTTTCCCAGGACGGCCGCACAGGTGAGCCGCACTCGCTGCCCACGCCACGTCGTCCGCGCTCTGGCCTCGTGTTTCTAAAGCAAACATATCTTTAAGAGCTATCTAATGGAAGCGCTACCTCCTGGCAGTGGCTTGCGGGAATCTGTCTGGGAGGAGATGAATCGTCCAGGTCGCCTGGAGCTTGAGGTTCTGAGTCATTATTTACAGCTGAGGCTCTCGCTAGGTGCGAGTGCCGCGAGTCACGGCTTGGTGGCGCCATGGAGCAGGCTGGACCGGACCTTCTCCTTACTGGGGCATTTACCCTGCTGTCCCTTTCCATCACAGCTCGGCGAGACGGGTCCCACGCAGGACGGGCTCCTGCCGCACCTCACTTCTAAATACTGATTTTTACCTGCTGCCCAGAGTTCTGTTCATGACGATGCTTTGATCAAGAGGAGGTCCGCTAACTGCACCATCAGAGCACCAGGGGGCGTAGTGGTTGAGGAGCCGAACCTCCGAGTCTCATCAATGGGTTAAAATTGTCAACTATGTGAAAGCACTTGTTTGTGTTTTCTGAGTAATATAATGGTAATTTGCTCTTTCTCTGTCCCCTCCCCTGCAGTGTGCTGTTTTGTGGTCCACAAGCGATGCCACGAGTTCGTCACATTCTCTTGCCCTGGAGCAGACAAGGGTCCTGACACAGATGTGAGTAACTCTTCCCCTGACTTTCCCCGAGAATCTCGTAGCTGCATAATGTGGTGACGCCTCATCACGTGACTCGCGAGATACGCGTCTGATACAGTACATTTGTACAGTCACAGTAGTTTTAAGCTCCCCCGTGGTTTGGCACAACTTCCGAGTCTTTTATAGTGTGTTTGCTCATCTAAACCCAGTATGCCCTGGACTTGAACCTGCATCCTTCTGGTTACAGTCTGCAGCCTGAACAACTGCACCACCTGCTGGCCTCTTGGCTTTATTGCGCGAGGGGACATGTGACAGGGTCTGACTCTGCCCCCATGAGTCCGTGGGTTACCAAGTTAATTTCCCTTATCTCTGTGGGTGACGGGTTAGGAACAATGTGCTCCGGAGATGACAATCAGTCCTGGTTTAATTTTCATGGACTGGTCCTACCCCCTCTGCTCCACGCAAACGCAGCCATGAAGATGCCAGCACTGGGGACATGCACTGAGGGAGGGGTCCAGATGGTACCACCCCCTGCCCAGGCCTCCTGTCTGTGACCATGAGTCACCCACTGCTGGCCGTGCGGCTCTGAGTCACTGCCACTGCTGTCACTGGGCTCCGCCCCCTGCATCACGTCACCTCGTGTGACACGCCCATCGGTCAGGGCCAATCATGCACACGCATACACGGGTTCCTTCATTAAACAGACAGACAGACAAGGATAGGAACAGGGTGCTGGCATGAAACGCACTTTGTTGAAAAGCCAGCCTTGTTTTTGTCTTAAGGTCCCCCCCCCCCTTTTGAGAATGGCCCAGCTGTGGACATTAAATCGCTTCGCTATGCAGAGACTTCCTGCAAGGTGCTTGGCCCCAAAACCTACTAGATCCCAAGAGGACTATCCAGCAGCCCCGAGTATGCAGAACACCAAATGATTTGTACTTGGTTCCTCAGGCCATACAACCTTGTTTCCTGGGCGAATCCCCTCTGGTTCTTTGTCTGTATACGGAGGGCCAATGGGCAGCCTCCATTCAGGTATCTGGCCAATGGGCAGCTTCCATTCAGTTATCCGGCCAATGGCACTGGCCCTCAAGGCTCCTCCTCCCGCGAGAGCCGGTGGCAGATGGGCGGCCGCGAGGCCTCCCGGGGGGGGAGGGGGGGGTATGCGATGGCCGGTGCCGAGTGCCATCCCCGCCTGCCGCGCCTGCCCCGCTCTCCGCTGCGAGCGCCTGTGGCTAGAGATCAGGAGGCGTTGATAAATAAATCCGCTTTTACTGTCACCTGGCCGGCAGAAGCCAAGGAGCATGAATCCGTCACCCGCGTGCCTCCGTACCTCCAAAGATACGCCGTTTCCTCTTAAGATTTATTCTCTATATCTAATATATAATTAAGCTTTAAGAGCTAATTAGCAGCAAAGGTTAATCTTCCTTTAATTAAATGCAGGAAATTATGTTGGGATTATTAATATCTCATGGTTGATATTTGAGGTTACGTGAGCAGTTTAATGTAATTCTCATACCAAAAGAGCACTTATTGTCGGAGCTCTGGATTCCCTGCCATTTTTTTTTTTTTTTTGCGTCTTGGTCCCGCCTTAATTCAAGGCAGAAAAGTTAATTTCGTCAGGTACATGGATGCCGCTAATTGTTCAAGCCATCTGGTCAAAATTAGCAGCCTTAAATGAATCTGCTGCGACGAGCGTGTAACGCAGCCCGTTTAATGCGGCTTTGGAATGTGGGGGTTTGCATCTGCGGTGAGAATAACTGGGCGAACGAAAGCGGCAATCACACTGGTGTTTACTGCTCGATGGAAACTGACTTTTTACTAATACATACATATTAGGGCTTTACTGTTGTAGTAAATATGCCTGTTATTTCTTAAGCTTTCAGCATCCAGATGTACATATTTACAGAATGCAATGACAATGATGATATTCTATTCTATTATGCTGACATACACTAATTTCTATGGAAACATCCTTGCATACATGTTTTCATGCTGACTGCAGGATGTCATAAGTAACGACCACAACACACATCACTACAAATGCATTACGTATCCAGTTTTGAATTCCTCTGAAGCATTAATGAAGTTGGGGATTTCTATTCCTAGGAGTGAGTTACGTACTGCACTGAGTAGTGTTTGTTTGTTTGTTTGTTAGGTAGGTAGGTAGAGCCGCTGTCTCTCATCGCACACTTCAGCAACCTAAAGGGCACCATGGTCTCAGCTCACACTCCCGGGTGCCGTGTGCTCACGTGGTGCTAATGGTAATGGCACACAGAGGTACTCGAAAGGCCTGTTTTCTCCCAACCGCCGACTGTTTTAACGGTAAACCGACAGATCGTCGCGCTATGAGCGAAAAACCCCAAAATATCCCTGGTTCTTTTTTTAGATTTCCATTTTTATTTTCGCCCGGTTTTGCCGGCCGTGAGCGTACTCGACATGACGCCGCTTGGAAGACGGCCGGCGTCCGTCAGCCCGACTGCCGATATCGGAGGTTGCGTAGAGGTTTCCATTACGCGCGTTTTTATGATTCGCCGGCGTTTTGGAGCGATGAAGACGACGTGGCTGGAGAGCAGGTGGTGGGAATGGGGGGGGTGGAGGGGTGGGGGGGGGGACAGGAGCGGAGTTACATAAGAGCCAAAGTCTCCCTCACACTGCGGAACCGAGCGAAAGTGACACATGGCCACCATGAGACCGTTTACTGTGCCCACTGGGCAGAGCCACACGCTGCGCCTACCCGCTCTACGGCGCCCCCTCCTGCCCCACCGGCAGAAGGCACCACGCTTAAGGAGGTGGACAGCATGACAGGGAAGGCGTCCCCCCCAGCACACATGCACATATCTAATGTCAAGCACTGAACAAATCTGCTACACCCACCACTTAATGTACTTAATCCACGTATTAAATGATCTAGTCCTCCTCAAAACACAGATAGATAAGAAATGTTTACAGAGGAACTATTTGGAGATTTTCTAAAGGTTCCCCGGGGAACGGAAAGACCTGAGGTCCCCTTTTAGGCCCTGATGTTGAAGCATCAGAACATCAGTCGTCCTTTGGGTGGTTTTTAACAGATGGAGTTGAATGATAGCTGCTGCTTTGAGAAGCTGCCTGGGAGAATATCGAGCCTCTGGGCCGTAAAAGAACAGCATGTTTGACGAGGTCATATGACCAGCGATGGAACAACAGCACGTATGAGAAAACTGTAGGCTAATCTTTCGGAACCCCCCCCCCACCACCTCCAGATAGCCAATAGCAACCTGGTTTATTGTGAGTGGGGTGGTCAGTGCTGGCACTACCAGAAAACATGTTAATGAGCCGATCATAGCTTAAAAATTATGACTTGGTGTTTATCTATATGTCTGCCTGTCTGTCTGTCTCACATTCATCCCATCCCATATCACTGGGTGAAACATTATTAGTCAGAGCTAAAGTTGGTCTCATCCACCATTAATAAAATTGGGCGAATCGCTCTTTTACATCTCTGTGGAGTGGCTTCAAAGTGTCGTTTGCTGTTTGTTTAGTTTCCGATGAACTCGGGTGCCATCTGACTTCTTAGAATATTTGACAGGAGGGAATAGAACATTTTTGTGGGAATTTGTTGTGTTTTTTTTTTTTGTTTTGTTTTTGACCATGCCAGAAATACTTTAAAGGGAAAACAGTGAGTATTTGTTTAAAGAGCTGAGAGAGCACAGGGCCATGATGCTGTTGACGTTTTCTGTGGGCTCAGGTTCTTAACACTAGTAGGAATTACTTGAAGCTCAAATCAAATGCAAAATGTAGTTTTTGGAGTATAAATGCACCCGAATGTCTGTCTTGAGGCGGAAAGGTTTTCTTGATGGCTGAGTGGTAACATGCAGAGAAGCTCCAGGCTGTCACCTCTGCTGGCCGTCACCTACGATGACTTCTCTTTCTGCCGACGGACGAGTACTGGTCGGCCTAGCTGGTTGTAAAGGGGGGGGGGGGGGGGGGGGGGGGGGG
>JAODLC010000049.1:3276395-3298881 GCA_026781145.1 Hippopotamyrus pictus
AAATGAGTTGTGCACCTGAATGTTTGTCTTGAGCCATGAAGGTCTCCCTGGTGGCTGAGTGACAGTGTGCAGCAAAGCTCCCGCCCATCCCCTCTGCTAACCATCAGCGCCCATGACGGACCAGTACCGGTCAGCCTAGCTGGTTGGGGGGTGGGGGAAGGAGTGACAGATGGGCCTGGTTGGCGATGCAAAGCCTGTCCTCAAACACCTCCAAAGACTCCCGTTCAACAGCCCATTTGTGTAACAGATCTTGAAATGTGGCCAGACTGTAAATTAGCCTGCAGTCCAGGACATTTCCATCATCTTTATTTATTAATTTTGTTTGCTCATCATTGAAGGGAAAATGACAACCATACTATCGATTGAAAATAGAACCAGGGCCCCAACAAACTGAAACACGAGTCTGCACGTTATCATGACTTAAAGAATATCACTTCCTGTTTGTACTGATGTCACTTCCTGTTTCCCTGCTATGAGAAGCCATGCTGAAGTTTACCTGCACTTTTGGGCACAAGCACAGAAAGTTGCCCGTCCTGTTCTGATCTCAGAGACAGATGAAAAGGCCACATCTTTTCTTGACATTGGGATGCGTACGATGAGGGAAGTCATCTGAGATGTGTTGACATGTGCTCTAAAAGCCAGGAACCGATCAGTTTGAGAGAGCAGTACGTAGTTGCACATTGTTGTATGGCTAGGATGTGTAGAGTGACCAGAATGTGCAGGGCTTCGGTATAAATACATCACTCTGTCTCGCTTGCCACATTTCTGCATTAATGTTCTTCTGGCTCCTGACAGACTGAGTCCTACACACTACGATTAGTCAGTGCCCACCCAGGTCATGTTTGGTACCGTTTTTGGATCGATGATCCAGAATCATGCGAGGATGCACAATCAGGACTCAGCACTGTGTATGAAATGTGATTTTGCGAGGCGATTCTCCTAATGAGGAATCCCTTCTTCCATATTGTCCAGCGTAAACACAGTGTGTTTACCTCTGAAACTAAACTGTGACATTAGCAATAATGTTTTGATCAAATCCTAGTGCTAAAAAAGTAAACAGTACACTGGAAAATACATATGTATGTCACCCCCCCCCCACTCTACTTGCTTGATACCAATTATGCAGACTTGCATATTAGCAGCTTGAGTGGAGCCAAAATTTAATACCTGGGAATATGGTTACATGATAAGCCTTCATTTAATACTCATGTAAATGAGCTGATGAATAGAAAAGCAAAATTAGGATAAAAAAACACAATGTAACAAAATTCTCCGCAACTTGAAAATAAGACGGGTTTAATTATTTAATCAGCTGGGGACTATGGGGATGTCCTATATATGCGTGTTCTCTTGTTCTTTGGAGAGACTGGCTTGTGTCTGTCAGGGTGCATCAAAGGAGATTGTATGGGTGGTACCATGAGGTCAACTGGGCCTCAGTAACGAGATGCAAACATCGGATCCTGTCCAGCAATGACGGATTCTGGCTTTTATGCTCTTGTGGACCCAACTTGGATGGTTTCGGCCAGGAGTTGAAACGTTGGCCTGCCCTGGACCTCCACTCTAAGGGAGTTTGGCCCACAACAGCTGGCAGTTCTGGTTCCAGACAGCTGACAGCGGGTCCATGGAGATGTAAATGAGTAGCGTAGCTAAATTGGTGTGGGGTGTTCCTGCAGAACAAGACTGCTCTGCTTAGTGAGGGTTTTTTGGTAATGGTCCATTTGGCTTTGGAGCCAAGTACACCTGTGGCTTTTTCTAAAATAACCATAAAATCCATGAAGTTTCCTCATTTGAACCTTGAGGAGGAAAGATTGTCTGTCTTTGTCCCCAGGGCCAGGAGTTGAAACGTTGGCCTGCCCTGGACCTCCACTCTAAGGGAGTTTGGCCCACAACAGCTGGCAGTTGTGGTTCCAGACAGCTGACAGCGGGTCCATGGAGATGTAAATGAGTAGCGTAGCTAAATTGGTGTTGGGTGTTCCTGCAGAACAAGACTGCTCTGCTTAGTGAGGGTTTTTTGGTAATGGTCCGTTTGGCTTTGGAGCCAAGTACACCTGTGGCTTTTTCTAAAATAACCATAAAATCCATGAAGTTTCCTCATTTGAACCTTGAGGAGGAAAGATTGTCTGTCTTTGTCCCCAGATCTCCCCCCCCCCCCCAATCCCTGCAGAGGAAGAGGCAGATTTTCAACAGCGGAGGAGATGTATGATGGAGAGATGATGTTTCTGGAGCTATTTTTCGGTCTGGAGTAGGATGCCAGCTAGAGTTCCTCATTTTGTATAAGATCTTCTTTGGCTGCAGGGAGTGCAGTGGTTGAGGAGTTAAAATAACAGAATTGCCATTTGAAATAGTCACGGTGGTTGTACTAAGAAGCAGAATCCATGAAGTAACCTGACCTTGAGTGAGAAGAAATCTGAATGTTAGTTAATATGGTACCATAAGATTTGTGCTCAGCTATGTGATTTGTTTAGGACGGATAAGCAGTGGGGTAAGAGAGTGATGCATGTAGCCTGTCCCAGATGTGCACTGTCCCCACAGACTAGATGTGGGCAAATCTCACGCCATCCAGCCATCTCACAGGTTCTCCTGGGAACGCTCCCCCCACCGTGATTTAGAGCAGAGATGGTGGGGGGGGTATAAGGATGCGTTAACCACCCACCCCCGCCCCCAGCTGCGCTGAGATTGCTGATACATTTTTGTTAAAACGATTATATATACACAAAAGTTATATATCCTTCTTATGATTCTATTACAAAGAGGAAGTCCCAAAGGATTAGTTGTTCTGTCTGTGAATTATACTTTGTAACTAAATTGGTTGTATAGTTAGGAGAGAATTCCCACTGGGAATTATTTCTGTGCGTAGCGACTACTCATTTATTTTGGCATCACAGCAAACCAGTTCTTGGACTTATGTCCAGGGTCATAGTTCAAATTCAGGCTAAACTTGCCTCCAGCGCAGCTGCTTTGCTTTCTCTCCGCTCAGCGGCAGCATTGGTCAAAAACAGCTGATACAGGTTGTGTGAGCTTCCTTAGGTCGACAAGGGGCCTGGCTGTAATCATCCCGAATCTCACCAGCCTCGCGCCGCTCGCGGGAGTGTCGGACAGCTCCGAACAAGCGGCGGCCAGACACACCGGCTGGGGATAGACGGCCAAGCCAGGCTTGTCGGACTCCATGACCACCTCGTCTCTCAGGTCTCCGCATAATAAGTGTAATAGGTCTAAGTCACATGTGCCACTTGACACTGGATACAGTAGTGTATGCCTGGATGTCCCTGAGCAGGATGTCTGCTCCGGAATCCCCGATCTGCAGAGTGACCTCATGCGATCATGTTCAGTCTGTTTCCTAAAACGCAGACAATGACCTTTAGGCTACTCAAGGTTTAGGTTGCTAACCTGGGAAATGACACTATTCTTCTCAATTAACCGTAAACCGCCACAGATACTGTTAGTGAGCTGCGAGGGTTGTGGTATCTTCTGGTAAGTTCATCTCTGACTTCTCAGTCTGTAGACCGTGATGAGGGTCATGACAGTGGCTAAGTGAGTACCACTGTTTCCTACCTCCAGCGTTTGGGACTCTGCCCCATGTGGCCAGTTTCTATGTCTTTTACAAGTTGTGCGAGTTTCTTTTCAAAATCCTAATACATGCAGTTAGGTTAACCAGTGTAGTTAAATTGCCTATAGTGTGTGTCTGTGGTGGTGTATCCTGTGATTGGCTGGCATTCCATCCAGCCTGTTCTCCTGTCTTGTGCCCTATTCTGTTTCTCTTGTGACCCTGTGTTAGATAAGTGATTGGAAGTTGCGTGGATAGTAAAGAGTATTGCAGTATTGTTGAGTGAATGTAGAATAGTGTAGTATTGGAGTACTGACCAGCTACAATCAATCTTAGGTGGAGTATTTTTGAAGTAATACCCATCGTTTCGAATCATATCCTTTTGGAAAAGCAATATATTTGTGGTTAAGAAAATAGTTGTATAAGTACAAGATGTACTAATACTAGGTATCGCAGTGAGAAATGGAGATGCTTTTCCATAATCCAGCCCCTACAGCTTTAAGACAGTCCGTTTTAGTCTGTCATACTCAAACAGAGACGGGCATCACCTGCGTGACCGCGTACACCTTCAGGTTCTCACATTGCTCCTGCTCAGGATTTACCGGGTATGTCTGCTGGGTAACCCACGCTCTACAGATGACCCGGAGCGTTGTTCCATCTCAAGGGAGAGCCGCAGAGGTTAAAAAAAAAAAACACAGTACCTGAATTCTATTTGGCCGTCGCCATGGTGACGGCGGTGTTAATTCCGCTTAACCCGTCAGTCGGCCGCGAGATCAGCGGAGCTGCAGACCCGAGGGTGAGCAGTGGACTGCGGTCTTGTAGCTTCCCAGCTTTAGTTTTTAATAATTTAATGAATTAAATTAATTTAATGAATTTTAATGAAGTAACAGCAGCAGTTGAAGCCCCGTCTGTCCCTGGCAGAGAGATACATAGTTTCTCTCACCTTCTCCAGGACTGAAGCAGTGTTATCTGAACTTCAATTATGCTATTCTGCTAAATGTCATGGCTCACAGTCAAGGATATAAGTGAATAAAACCCTGTTTTTATGGTGGTTATGTACTGTTGACCTACATTTGGCTTGAATTTCCGCTAGAGTGATCCTGAAGGTGTAATTCTACTCTTCTCTGTGAAATAGCTTGTGCCCCATTGCTTATCTCCTTGTTTTAAGCTCCTCTCTTCCTCTCCTCCATCTTCCCGGTCCTCCCAAAGACCGGCTTGAGGTTGTGTCCTAGGCCCCTCCCACAGACTGGGTCGACGTTATGCTGAATGAGCCCCGTTGTCATGTGGCTTATGGTTCCGCCCGTCTTCGTCCAGTCAGAGGTGTGACCTTAGCGCAGGTTATTATGCAATCAGCTGCCCCCATTGCCTTTACTAGACATGGGGATTAGACACGGGGCGTAGGCTTGGGTTCAACATTGGTAGAGACAGTCTCCGGACCTGCCCCCCCCCCACCCCCAAATACACATGGCTCTCCCTCAGACTTGGTAGAGACGTGTCCCTACCGTCCATACTCAAATCTACACCCTTGGGCTTCGGCTAAGACGATCCAGGCTATAATTGAGGTCTCGGTGTTTGCCAGCCATTAATCATGCACAGCCGGAGAAGATGTCCTCTAATTAGAGTTCCCGCTTTGGATGGAGCAGGAGATGCTCTGCGGCTCCAGCAGCACCCCAGAGGTGTTTGATTTGCTAATGCCCGCCGCCTTTTGATGTTTATTTCACGGAGAGCGCTTTCGCGGCCCCCGAACGCCAAGCACCGTGAACCAGATCCTCTGTGGCGCTCTCCCCAAGCAGCGTTGCCCCCGTAAGGTGCCCCCGTCGAAACCTTTGTAGCCGCCTTCGCTCTGTAAGGCCCTGACAGCGGCGTTGTGCTGGTAAGAAACCTTCTGCCCCCCCCCATTGACAGCTCGAAGGGCGGCGCTTGTCCCGTAGGCTGACTGACCCTGAGCTATCATGCTGGGGCCATGAACCCACGACTGCCCGGCGCTCCTGCTCATCGGCGTGTCAGAGACACTTGTTCGCTTTCAGGGAACAAAGGGCTTTCGTTCCCCTCGATTGATAATGTGTCTCTAATGGAATGCCCCTGGTTCTCTCTGTCTTTTTGTTGGTTTTTAAATTTTAAATAATAGGTTTCATTAATTTTTTCTCCTTATTGAAATATAGCTACCATTTCTCTTTATGGGTATTACTTTTCTAAATGGCTGCATTTGAAGTACATACTGTACCTGAAAATACAGCATGTCGGCTAAATTAATTGTTTTTTTTATAAGTGTTCTGAAGGACATGACTATTTCCTTTAAAATAGCAACTATTTTGGAATAATTTACCTGGTGGGGGGGTAGGACACAGCTGCCCCCCAGTTCTGTGGTATCAGTTGTGTGTGGGTGTCTCTCTCCACAATCGGCCGTCTGCCTCATATCGACACCAGTGAAACTAAACTGAAAATTACTTTTTAAATATTATTTTTTCATCATCTGTGTTAGTGTCAGTTTCGTTACGATAGGCTGTACCAGTTCTCTTATTTAAAAAAAAAACTGTTCGCTTACATTTTCATCACGTTTATAATCTCAGAACTCAGTCTCTCTATCTGGTCTCAAGCTTGCAGCTGATTGTTTCAAACTTTCATCACCATGACAACATTGTCACGATTTTTAGGAATTATCATACGGTTCCACGTACATTTACATGGGCAGTAACTCGGAGGGATGATCGTATTTTATAATAGGCTACTACCTCAAAAATGTACATTTCAAACACTGAAAACACTTTCAGTTTTAAAGTAATTTAATATTTAAATGTTTGTGTTGTGTATTTAAAAGTTACTGATTAAAACGTGTTTCTGTCAGTAACTCGTTTTCTTTTGGGTGGTTAGTTCTAGTCTGGGAACTCAGTAAAACTGCAATCTGTGTATCTCACAAGAAAAATAGCAACAAGCAGAGGATTGAAAGACTATTTCCATCTTAACTCTTTTTTTACGTTTCTTTCACAACAAGAACTGGCTGCGTATAGGCTTCCTAAATTTCGTTTAGAAAGGCCTCAATAACCTTTTTAATTGTTTCTATGTATTTTCGGGGCTTTAAGTTTGTTTGTTTAATGATAATTAAGCAACAGTGCAAGCAGAGAATAGCAATGAAGGCTGGAATTAAAAGTCTGGAGCGGAATGAATAGGAGACGCGTGTGATTATAGTGTCCATCCTGTTCCGTCTCTCAGGTGCTGAAATGGCATGGTTCCCCGGTGCTGTCGATGCCACAGTACTTTCTTTGTGCCTGCTGACAAAAGCCACCCTGTCCAATTAATAGCTCCTTGCTTTATTGTTCAAAAATATTCTTTCATGCCGTACTCCCCCTTTAAAGCGCTTTTATTCGCCGGGTGACAAAAAGAGTCGTGTCGGTGCAGTGTCCGCGAGCCGTCGGGTTCTGATCTCGCGCCCCCCCCCCCCCGCCCCGCGCACTGCACCAGGCTGGCGCTGTGTTCTGTGTCCGCGAGATGCTGAGTAACGTTCTCTTCCCGCACGCGCGTCTGTCGTAGCGGTTAGCGGATCGGCGAGACTCGGTTATGTCGTGGGCTTCAGTGGAGACGGGCAGTTTTTCCCAAAATGATTTATCCAGTGCAAACTTCCTACATCTTTTTTTTTGTTTGAGGATTAGCCTATTTATATACTTTATTCGACCAAATTGTCTTTTTTCCCCAAAATATTTTCCTGCGATAAAATGAGTGGCACACACACTGTAGTGCAGTGTTTCTCAAACCAATCCTCGGGAATCCCCAGGCGGTCTGCAGTTTTGCTCCCTCCCTACTCCCAGGGAATTGGGAGAGAGCAAAAACGTGGACCACTTTGGGGTCGAAGACCTGTTTTGAGAAACACAACTGTAGTGTATCACATTGCTGAATATGATCATATTCATTTCCCGAATTTACTCTCTTTTTGTTATCTTAAGATTTTTGTTATCTGAGAGTAAATCTGTAAAGCAAACAAGGGCTTAAAATTTTTTCAGTGCTGATGTGCCTTTGGAGATTGTGCTAATTTAATGCATTACAGATATGTGCAAATCATGAGCGTAAGTGATTAAAAATATATATTCACTGGGTGGCTGAAGGTGTCAAAAGCATGACGTCTTGCCTACGTGGGGCTGCTGTCGCTGGGAAGACGGCAAATGAGGACAAGCCGATTGCCGTAGATGCGTAAACAAGAATGTGATGAAAGGAATGAATGTTCAAGAGGCACTTTGTGTTTTCTACCCAGAGCTTTACCAAGGCAAACATTATAGCCAGAGAGTTAAGAGCCTGTAAGCTTGTAATGATGTTTGGTGCATCTGATCTCAGGATCCTGTCTGACGTTAGCAGTGCTGTCAGCATTAGGTGATACGTGCCATCCTGTGTATTAAAGCTTGTTGGCTTTTCTGGACAGGCATTATCACTACAAGCCAGTTTGTAGGAATGGTACCTCCGTGAGCATCTCTGAGAAGTGCAATGCATGATGGGAGGTGCCTGGAGTTCTGTCAGGGATCACACACATTAGCTGTGTTTTGCCAAGTGACCTGAATGCTGTATTGACACCTGCGTCTGCAGGGATGCCGAGTGGGCGTGTGCTATGCAAGGGGCCACGTGCGCGTGCTCTGAACCACCGAGGAACGCCGGCACCCGCAGCATCTCCCCTCACCATCACCGAGACCTGCTCTGCTGGGAACTTCCTGCAACCGAAAATAAAGATGTCACCGTGTACGACGTGTACCTCACTGTAGCAGAATCCTGGCTGTGCGGTGATCATGAGTTTATGGACCGAAAATAACAATTAAATTATGGGTTCACCTGGTTCTAGGCATGTTTGGGTGTCCATCTTACTGCCTGAATGTAATGTCTAACGCCCAATAGGGCCCAACAATGACATGAATTCGCTTTAGCAGGAGATGCAACTGGGATTTACTGAATTTTTTTTGTACACTTTCTGTCAGTTCCTTGGTGGGGGTGGGGGTTGGAGGGGGGTAAGTAGGACACCGCTAACAGCTTTCCCTTTCCTTTGTGTGGTTTTTTTTGTGCTGTGGTGAATAACAGACCCTGATAATTGCCCCCGCATTCAGAGTAACTACAGCTGGATTTAAAAAAAAAAAAAAAAAAAGAAATGGAAAGGATGTTATTTGTTGGAACCCAGCTGACATATTTATTTATACTTGCCGTGTCTCTCCATCACCTGCGTTAATGCAGTTTAGAGAAAGTTGTCTCCACTCTTCCAGTCAGTCCCGTTCCAGACCCGGTGGGGATTCAGAGTTGCATTATTTCTGGCATTTTTTCCCCCGCCTTCCTGTCAGGGAGCAGCGAGAACTTGCTGCTGTAGGGGAACGACGTGTGTTTGACGTGGCGGTTCAGGCCGGCAGCTAGTACGCCAGATTAGCTAACTAACTGGGCATGTCCCCAGCGACCGCCGGTACCAGCGCAACTTACCATCCCACTCTGAGCTACACTCTGTCTCTTTCAGCTATTTTAATTCTTCGTTTAGTCAACCATTAGCGGAGAAATATTATACATAAATTCTGGGTTTTTTTTTTTTTTTCATTTTAACTCGGAGGAGGTGGCGGTTGAAAGATCCCAAAAGCCTGATGAAATCTGGTGACCACAGCAGAGAGCTTAGCTTGCAGTCAGAAAGTTTCAGGTCGAAGCGAGGGAGTGGGTCTTGTGATCGTGCTGAATGCTCGCTGCCTCAGCAGTTGTGCTGTTCTTCATCCATCATGTTTAGACTTAAAGACCTACTGGACCGGTAGTGGTTTGGCAGGGTTCTCTCACTGTGCGACTCCAGATTGTTTCAGATCTGTTGTCCCACCCCCGTTGCCTCTGCAGGACCCCCGGAGCAAGCACAAGTTCAAGATCCACACCTACGGCAGCCCGACGTTCTGCGACCATTGCGGCTCGCTGCTCTACGGGCTCATCCACCAGGGCATGAAATGCGAACGTGAGTGAGGCTCCACCGTCGCAGCCGGCGAAGTTCAGAGCTGCGTTTTCACTCACGCAGCACGTTTCCCGATAGATGTGAACAAAGTTGCGCTTGGAGTCTGTCACTTTGATCAGAGTTCTTTGAGCAGGATTTCCTCTGTCTCCTGTCAGCGTTTTCATCATCAGAGCCGCACCTACAAATGCAGACACAGGCCTCCCTTTGAGATATTGGAAATGTTGCGACGAATGTGCGTATAAATAACATGAATCAAAATCGAGGGAACAGGTTCAAATTTTTCGACTGGGGTCTCTTTAAGGTGGATTCTTCCAGCTTAGCCTTTTCAGGTAGGTGTTTGTGAAAAGCACCAGAAATAACCCAAGATGCTTTAAAACCCTCTCGTACCGCTGGCTGCCAGTCAGCAAATTTCAGCTTTTAGTATTTCGGCGTGGGCATATAGGTGAACTCCAGCTACCTCTGCCAGTCCATGAATAATTTATAACTGTTGTAAGTAGCTGGTAAGTTGATCTCAAGACGCCAACATGTGTTATGAAAGAGCTTCAGGTCATGACCAGATTATTAGTGTTGCGCTGGTCGAGGGTCTGGAGCACGCCGTCGTAATATGGCCCAACAGGCGCCTCATCTGATCTGCATCCCTTCCCGTTTGAGGCTTGCCATCAGATGTGTGCCAGACACTCGCCAGATGCACTTCGTAACGAAACAGCAGCCTGAAATCCTAACAGTGTGTTTCTGGATGTTCTTCCGTCCTTCCGGATTAACAGCTCACGCAGTTCTGATGAAATTATGCATGTAAGCTGTTAATTACACAAATAACAGATGAGGACAAACAAAAGCTATTACAACCTGACAGGCATTAATGACTCGGACTCTGTGCTCTGACTCACGCAGTGCCCCGCGCTTGGACTCAGGCAGTCTACGCCCTCCATCTCCACCTTGACCAAGCACTCCGAAATGGGAGTAGGACATTGGTTCACACCCTGGTTCCGGCACCAGGTTTCATACAGGATGCACAGGTTTCGTAGACAGGATGGTTCCATGACCGAGAACTGACATCTCTGTGATGTTAGCGGCCCCAGAGATCCAGGGGCAGATGCTATCACCGCGACTGAAATGCACCAGGCTCGTTTACTGCGCACAGGGGGGTCGAGGATTTTCTGCCAGCTCAGCTGCCATGGCACTGGGCACGGCATGCCGCGGTGTTCCTGACTGCCGCTTTATCGCCGTGAGGTGGTATCTGCAGGTTTTCTCTCCTCCGGGGCGGATGCTTAATAAACGTCTTGTTTTGCCAGAGGGTGTTTTTGGAACAGAGCACCATGGGTAGACAGAAATAACAGAAGTACCACCAGTAATTACCTCTAATTATCAGTACAGGAGATGCTCTTTAAAAATGACAATGAGCATTTATACGACCCTGTGAAAGGCCTGTCATAATCGAGCGTGTCTGTCTGTCTGTCGGTCTCTGTCTGTTGGTCTTTGTCTGTCTGTCTGTGTCCTACTTCCGCACAGCCTGCGACATGAACGTGCACAAGCAGTGCGTGACCAACGTGCCCAGCCTGTGTGGGACGGACCACACGGAGAGACGGGGGCGGCTCTTCCTCAAGGCGGAGGTCAGCGGCGACAAGCTGCATGTGACAGGTGGGCGGGGCCACCCGGCGCTGGTGGCCGTGGGCATCTCGTGGGCGTGGTGGTCTGTCAGGGAGCTGCAGGTTGCTGCTGACCTGAAGCTATGGATTGTGACACATCACTCTAATTGGGTCTATGTCAGCGCTGGTCAGCAGTGAAGGAAATTCCTAATTCCCCAAGCCTGCTGGACGCATGCATGCGTGTGTTTGTGTGAGTGAGAGAGCGAGAGATGTAAGATAAGGATGTGTGTCTTCTCAACAAAAGACGTCACGCGGCGTGTGGAGAAAACCAAGCATATAAACTTGCCGTAGCTAATGTGGAACAGGCTCATTAATCAGATTAATCAGCTAACACTCAGCGAGGCCATTAATCAGAATACCCCTGAGTTCTAAGGCAAGCCCTCACAGGGATGCCTGCACTGATGTTACTGAGGAGGGATTCTGGGTAAGTGGGGTGCCGTGACAATAAGCCGTGTGTGATTACATTAATCAAAAGGTCTATCAGGGGGTGTTTGCTGAGAGCTGACCCGAAAGAACATGTGGCACTGAGGATTAGCTGTTTGCGGTGAAATCCCTTCTAGGGTGTCCCTCTGACTGGTGCCCTATGCTTACTGGGAATGGCTCCAAGATTGCCATGGTCCTGTGCTGGATAAGCAGTTCTGCGTGATGGATGAACTGGAAGAAAAACTAGCATTTGAGTGTTGGACTTGCCAGGTTCTGTGTTAAACTCTGCGCTGTAAAGTCCTAATTATATTCACAGAAGAAATGTCCTCATGGCATTTTCTCATGAACCACAGAATTTTTGTTATCCCCAGTGTAAAATATATATTTTCCATGCGCGTTTCAGTAAAGCTGTATGTGAGCAGACATCATCTGACTCTGCTCATTACTTGAAAATAGAAAGGGAATTTAACCTTCAATTACAGCCAGAGAGTTGGTAATTGGTTTGCTTATTCATATTTAACCCATTAAACCACAAAACCACGCTCCTGGTAGCTGACCGACTACGACAATTTTATTGTCCTGTAAATAGCCTGTAGGGTTTGTAGACTACCCCATCTATTGACGTAGCTAATTTTGGGTTTATAATGGAATAATATAGATTTGCCTTAAGGTTTCTTGCGTAAGCGTGAGAGTCTTAAAGCGTGAGCGTCACGCCAGATGCGGGAGAGTTGGCATTCTTGACAAAATACATTGAATAGCAGCTATGCGGACAATGAGAAATATTCACGTTGTTAAGGCGATGTCCCCCAGTCCCGACGGTTATGTTTGAGGAAGAATTAACGAGGTGAATTAACAAGGGGGGGGGGGGTAAAAATCGTGATGTTCGACAATTCGTTCTTTTGAACCGGTTCTTTTCAGTCAATTGGTCTAACCGACTTTCAGATCTAGAGGAATCGACCTTTCTGTAATTACACGCGTTGAACAGGTACACATCTTAGATTCTAAAAATCTAAAAGCATTTGACAAATTAACAAATAAATTTTGTGCTGTGCTCATGCCCGGCCACATGGTGGCAGTGGCTCACAAACTCCCAACTTCAGCCAGTTCGGGACATTTGGTTGAAATGGTTCACTGTTACCCCTTTTCCACTGCAAAGGTGCCGGTGCTGTTCCGGTGCCGATCCCCAATTTGGAACCAGTGCCACGTTTTTCCACGGGAAAAAAAATGGCGCTGGTGTCGCAAAATCGGCCCCGAACCGGCACCAAACCTTTCCTGGTCTGGATGAAGCACCCGTGTCGTCATGAGAGGTGGGCGGAGTAACCGAGCCAACGCAAAATAAAGATAATGTCGGAAAGTCGGCGTGGTTTGTGACGTGGGCGCAGTGTTGTCACCTGGTTCCCACGGGGCTCTCAGTACGTGGAAATGCAGACAGGGCTCTTGCTGGTTTCCAACTTCAGCACCGGCCGAGCACCAGCCCCAGTGCCAGCACTGGTACTGTACCAGTGGAGTGGAAAAGGGGCCTGTGACTCTTCGACTTGTTCGGTGTTTTGGCAAGTTCGGTTTGAGAGGTTTCTCAGCAAATCTTATGAGACCCAAAACTCACAGAGTGACCGGTTCTGATTTTGTTGAAAGTCTGCTTGAGAGTTACAAGATCCAGTTACTAAATATGAATTTGCCAACAGAAAAAAGGTACTCGAGATTTTATCTGGCTTTTGGAGGCGGACTGTTCGTTTAAATGTAACACACTAAAGCCTACTTACGTGATTGTTTATCATTTGAATTAGACCGGAAGTGTTCGATATACATTCATGGAAGCTGACCGATATTTTAATAAAAACATGATTTTAATAAACATGCCGTTTCAATAAACGTAATGGAACAAAGTGCAGCAGCACGTACTGCCTCCCCCCCAAAACCGATTCATTGAATCGAACGGTTCGGTAAAATCGGTTCTGTATATTGAACCGAACTTCCCATCACTAGTAAGAAATGCTTTTTCGCAAAATGAAAATGAAGAGAAAATCTAATTCCTTAGGCAAGAGTGCGGGACAGCTGATTGGTGCAGAGATTCAAAGGTCCCGCCCACTCCGCAAGTGATTGACGGGTTAGTGGCGACTGACTCAGGCTTGGTAATTGGCAAATTCCACTTCGGAAGCGAGTGAGTAATTCGCGGTCAGAGAACACGCGGATAATTAGACGAGATGAATCTCTGTGACCCCGCTGCTGGGCGCGCAGGGAGTACGCGTTTCAGGCAGAAAAATGAACGACAACAGAAAATATCACAGCGTAAAATTCCAGCGTGGTTCATTATTTATTACACATGAGACAAGGTCACGTTTCCGAAGAATACGTCTGAGTCAAAGTTTACAATGGAGTGATTCATTAATAATGTGATGTTATATGTCTTACAATTACATTACTAGAAATGCCAAGTGAATATAATCTAATGGACTCCTGGCTCAGCAAACAACTGTACTCTTAACTGTATGTGATAACTCACCGTACTTATAATTTATTCTTATCAGAAGCGGCTTGGAATTCAATGAAAAACGTCTTAAGATTTACTGGTGGCTCGAAGGCTGCATGTTCAAATCCCAGAAATTTCCTCTGTGATAAGTGAGTGGAGAATTACTTCAGCAAAAGAGCTAAATTGCAGCAATTAAGCAATGAAGTCTAAAGCAATATTTTGTTCCTCCAATGTTTTTTTGTAATTGGCTGAAAGAAATTTCTTTGAATGAGAGCCAGATCAGAAAACTATTTTGTCGTCTCAAGCCAAATCTTTGGAAGCGAAGGGAGGGGCTCTCTCAGACCTTGTATCTAAGCAACGGTTGTGGGGAGAAAATTCTTGTTTTTGTTTCCCAGATCGCACTGTGGGATGATATGGACTGGAGTGCATTGGGAGGGGACTGATTGGGAGCCCACACCGCCTCATTCCCACATGGCAACAACAAAAGCCCAAACGAAAATGTACTCATCCACACGATGTTGGATTTGAAATTCAACGTTTGGAGCAAAAAGGGACGACTGGTCAGAGGACCCTTGCAGCTGCATTAGCATTACCAGTTGGCCTCAGGAATGCCATTTTGTTTAGTCAAATTAGCACCATGCAATGTATGGATCCCTGAGTAATGTTGCAGTATCTTAGCCGAAAAATCAGTCTGCCCGGGGATATGGCAAAAACCTGCTGTAGCCACAGCAAAGGCAATGGGCTCCCTCTACTGGTCATGGCCATTATTACAAGTACATGCTACGAGAGAAACACTACATTGGGAATCTTGAGATAATAACGTTGGACTGTGAGCTGTAAATGCCATCCATCCATCCAGTTATCTTGATTAAGGCTAGGTGGGCCTGGAGCTCATCCCAAGCAACACAGGGCACAAGACAAGGTACACCCTGGACAGGATGCCAGTTCATTGCAGCGCACAGGGCAGGGAACACCCTGGACAGGATGCCCTTTCAATTTATATTTAACAAAGGATGTTGTTTCTTTGATCTGAGAGGGTCTTTGTTGTATAAGGGTTGCAATACTCTGTTTAATCTGTAACATATTTATTAAAAATAAATGACACAGGGTGCACAGCAGCAAGTAACACCTAGGGACACTTAATTGTGGTTATTTTCTTTCTTGTGAAGTGGGAGAGGCCAGGAATCTCATTCCCATGGATCCGAACGGGCTGTCGGACCCCTACGTCAAGCTAAAGCTCATTCCTGACCCCAAGAACGAGACCAAGCAGAAGACCAGAACGATCCGCTCCTCACTGAACCCCACCTGGAACGAATCCTTCACCTTGTGAGTGGGCGTGCCCTGTGATAACTAGTGGGCGTGGCCTCTGATGGCTAGTGGGCGTGGCCTCTGATGGCTAGTGGGCGTGGCCTCCAAGGGCTACATGTACGGAGCGCTGTGACCGCTGGTAGGCCCTAGAGACCTAAGAGAACCACCGTGTTTTTAATGCAGAATATCATAATTGTGTTATGACAGGCTTATTTCTCATTAATTAAAAATTCTCTAGCTCCACTACAATAATAATGAGATGTGTGCGTGTGTGTGTGTGTGTGTGTGTGTGTGTGTGTGTGCGCGCGCACCTGCAGCAAGCTAAAGCCCTCTGATAAGGAACGCCGCCTGTCTGTGGAGGTGTGGGACTGGGACCGGACCACCAGGAACGACTTCATGGGCTCAATGTCCTTTGGCGTGTCAGAGCTCATCAAATCTCCCGTGTGCGGCTGGTGAGCCTAACACCCAGGATGACACCACGCCCGAATTAATGACATCATCTTGTTCCACACTTGCTTTTATTTATGAACAGTAGTTTACAAAATTTCTACTGAAAACATTCATATTGAATCATGACCAGATTTTTAAAAATTTAACTCCACTACTCCACCACCCGTAGTAATGGTGGTCTTCATCCCCAAAGTTAGTAAGTTTTTTTTCCTCAGCTGACTGCTGTTTTATCAATTAATTATCACTGATTCATTTCTTGTTCTAGGTTCTCTGTCAAATTTAGTATTTATGAGTGGATGTTTCTCTGCGGCCTTTTCGGGAGGGAGCCCTTGAGGTGTAGAGAGTGATCTCTCAAGGTGTCTGCTTGTGGGATGTGGAGAGCGATCTTTGAGTCTTGGCCTGTAGGATGTGGAGAATGATCTCTGAGGGTCTCTGTCAGTGGGATGTGGAGGGTGATCTTTGAAGGTCTCAGCTTGTGGGATGTGGAGAGTGATCTCTGAGGGTCTCAGCTTGTGGGATGTGGAGAGTGATCTCTGAGGGTCTCTGTCAGTGGGATGTGGAGAGTGATCTCTGAGGGTCTCTGTCAGTGGGATGTGGAGAGTAATCTCTGAGGGTCTCTGCCTGAAAGATGTGGAGAGTGATCTCTGAGGGTCTCAGCTTGTGGGATGTGGAGAATGATCTCTGAGGGCCTCTGCCTGAAGGATGTGGAGAGTGATCTCTGAGGATCTCTGCCTGTAGGATGTGGAGAATGATCTCTGAGGGTCTCTGCCTGTAGGATGTGGAGAATGATCTCTGAGGGTCTCAGCTTGTGTGATGTGAATAGTGATCACTTTATAATGAGAGAGTAGCTGAGCCCAGGGGCCTTCATAAGCACATGTCAGTTGAAAATCACTGCTTAAGCCCAAAACGCCTCAGCAAATGACGTGAAGCCTTTGTTTGGTGATGATATTCTAGCATATTGGTTTTTGGAGAGCAGGGTAGTGCTTGGATCGCTGAATAGAAATATTTGGATTTGATAAAAGAAGAGTTTGCTGGGGACAGAAGAAGTAAGTGAAATAAATGGAAGGCATATCCCTGTTCTGGTACTAGACTTTTAGCTCCTTTCTCATTGGTTCTCAAGCTGTCCTATCACATAGCTAATTAGGAGTGTGGCCCTTTTCTCATTGGCTTATCCAGTTCTTAAGATACAGTAACAGATAAGGTAAACCCTACATGGGTAGTGAGTTTTTCATTAGTCCATTCATCCTGCTTGTGTATCCAGTGAGCTGACTGCAGATACACGTCTTAAATAGACACACTGTCCAGTTTCGGTCTGTTCAGCTCTAAACTCTAAACCTTGATTTTAGTTATTTCAGACTTGCCAGTTGCCAATTTTATGGCATCATGGAAACCTCACACGCATCATCTCAGGAGGAGCAGTACGAATGGGTTTGAAGCAGTCAGCTTTGCATCTTAGCCAAGGAGTAAAGCAGCATGAATGAAGGTGACGGCGCAAACGAATCACTGGCTGTCTGCGCCTCAGGTACAAGATGTTGAACCAGGAGGAGGGGGAGTACTACAACGTACCCATTCCGGACGTGAGCGGCGGGAACCTCGAGCTGAAGCAGAAGTTTGAGGTGAGCATCTCCACCCCTGTGTGTCTCCTGAAGAGAGACAGATGTTGTAGTGTCTTCCTGATCTTTAGCTTTGAATTTTCTGTCACTGTAATTTCTTATAGGTGTCACGGATCACTTTTTTTTTTACACTAAGTAATATGGCATGATGTGTTTTTCCTTGTATCAGTAACGGGCACTTGTAACTCGCGTGTTCGTTGCCGGTGATATGCGCTACAAATTTCCGTCCCAGAGTTCTGAGTGGCAGAATCTGTGTCAAATGTCACACGGGAACTTCCCGTATCGTGAGAATTAGGGACGTTTCCCACCTTGATGTTTGTAGGTGGGGTTACCATTAAGCAAAGAACCCAAACAGGTTCTTCAGAGTTCTGGCACCGGAATAGCTGACTGAATCGTGATCAGAGCACATAAAACAGAGCAATGCCGTGAACTGGAGCCCATGGTTTTGGCCTTTCCCTCCTCAAGGATACCACCTGCTCATCTACACATCAGCTGCTTTGTCAGTTTATTAATATTTTCACCTCAGCGCTCACTGGATGTCCATGCGATATCGATGTCTCGTGCCATTCAGGGAATGCCTTTGTAACCATGGGAACCAGACTGTGTGAACGCTGACAGAATATATTAATGACCGGCGGGACACGGGAAGCCCTATGCTGTCACAGGTGCCGCGGGTGTAACGTCCCTGAACCAGAAGTGATAGGTCTCTTTTCAGTGCGCATGGGCCGTGACGTGTCTGCTGTACATGTGACACGTGTGTCCCTCTTCCCTGAAGGCCCTGCTGGTGTCCTGCTTTTGTCCACATGTCCCTAACCCTCCAGTTTCTCTCTCTGTCTCTTTTAGGCATGCCAAAACACTCTCCAGTTCCTCAAGGTAGCAGTGTCTATCAATCCCCCTGATCAGTCTCTCTATCATCCTCCCCACTCTGTCTGTTTCCATCTCTCTCTAGCTCTTCTTCTTCCTTCTGTCTCGCCTTTATTTTTCTGCCTCATTCCAGGGGTTCCTCTTTCCTATCTTCTAATTCATCTCTTCCTCTCTGTCGTTCCTCCTCCTGTTTGTTTAATGTCTGTCATCGTGGTTCCTGACTACAGCCAGCTGAACCATTCTGCAAATGATGAACAACTTAACTTGGATAAAGCCTTAAAATTTCTTGCATCTTAATGACACTCAGACTGACTGTAGATCAACTATAGGAAAGTTGTGCGTGTGCACGTGAAAACTTGCAGGCACGTGCACACTCACAGACGGGCATGTGCACCAGCACCCACTGGTGTATCCAGGTAACAAAAGCACAATGTGCATGGTTTTTTATGGCCCTCAGGGGCCTGTGCTCCTGGGAGGCGTGGCCTGTGCTCCAGGGGGTGTGGCCTGTGCTCCTGGGAGGCATGGCATGTGCTCCAGGGGGTGTGGCATGTCCCCTTGGGGGCATTACCCATAATTCTGAGGAGCGTCCATGTTGGTGCCATGTCTTGAGCTTCTATAAGTCCATTGCAAGTCTGGACTATAGAATGCCATGTGTTCAGTCCCAGAATGCCTTAACTTGATTGCTTTGAGTGACCACCTTAACAAATAGATGCTGTGCGTGGGTTGCGTTTAGAGAATGAAGAACCAACTAGTACCGGAATTGACCAAAGGAAAGAGAACTTAGAACAGCTCAGGGTACAACTTTTGCTCTCTTTATCGGTAATGGTTATAGAGTCTCCAGAAGGGGGCAGCACTAGGCTGAGATTTGTCTCACTAATCCACTAGACCCACAAAAATTTGCATTGACCAAATAATGAGTCACCCTCAAGAAGTATCAGTAACTGTCTTTTAATACCGCTGGTGATGTCATCACTGACCCGGCGCCCTTTAATTCAATCCCCTGAAACAGCCACGATGAGACTGAGACCAGGAGTAAAGAGTTTGGCTTGACTGGCCTTGGCACTTTCAGAGAGGCTCTTTCTATCTGGTGTCACGTGTCTGTAATGAAAAAAAAATGGGTGGGGGGCGTTTTACAATGTCTGCGTGGCGGCAGCGTGAGAGCAGCGGCTGCTGGGGGGGGCCCAGATGCCAGTTAGGGGGAGTCAGTAACGATGTTTTAAATTATCGCGCTGCTTTCCGCCATCAGCTGTCACCCTGCATCCTCTGTACAGTTAGCGTCCCAGCTTTGGCGATTTTTTTTTTAATTTAACGGTTCTGTTTGTTCCTCACGCCTTTTCTCCCACGTGAGTCTGTTTTGCGGTCTCCGCTCCACACAGTACGAACGTGCCAAGCGCTCTTGTCTTTGGACGCGGACAAACAGGTTTTTACGCTTGGCTGATTGGCGGCTCCGCGGTTTACGCTCTCCGTCATCGCCGCGTCCGCCTGTTTGCCGGCCGCTCCGCCGGGTTTCTGGTATGACGCATAGCGGGCGCGCCGCGCGGTTCCTGGACGACGGGCCGTAATTGGTGCTTTCGGCCCGGGAGGCGCGCTTGTTTGTGTGTCAGTCACACTCGGCTGCCGCCTCTGCCCTCCTTTACATGTGCGATCCCAGCCCAGGCTAATTGGCTCCCTTGAGAGAGAGCGCGAGCCCTCTGATGACGGGTCTGGGCAGGAAGGAGGTGCCTCTGGTCAGCCAGCTGTCCTGCTTGTTATGCACTTTATTTATAATTCATGACGGTATTATGATTATTGATTATGTAACAAGAGACAGTGTATGTTCAGGTGATAGAACCAGAGGCACAGATTCCCTCTAAATTCAGGGGCCCGTGAATGCGTAAAATTAAACGTAAAATTGGGTGAGGGTGACATTGCTAGAAGGTCTAGGATTTCTAGCTAGTGTGCTGTCTTCTGCTTGGTGCGGTTGTGTATGTACTGGGGCTCAGATATTTGAGTATATGAGCCCACAAAGACAAATATTCCTGAAAAATTGGGCACATCCCCACAAAACAAACACCTTTTTGATAACTTTTGAGTTTTCCTGGTTTATCAGTATTTGCTTGTTTTGCTAGTTTTGCTGGAATACCACCAGCCCTACAAAGACGTGCGTTCAGGTCAGTTGACGTCGCTGAGTTGTCCGCAGAGTATGACTGTGTGTGTGTGTGTGGCGTCTCCTCTGGGGTGTCCCCAGCCTTCGGCTTCCTGGGATTGGTTCCAGGCGTCCCATGAAGCTGACCAGGGGGAGGGGTTAGAAGATGGAAAATGACTCAAATTAGAGCCGACGAAAAGCTTCTCAAGATCCAAGTGCAAACGTATGTGTGTGTGAGTTTATTACTTATTATGAGCCGGTGTTGGCGCGTGGGCCACGTGTATCTGACAGTGATGAGTAAGAGCCAGAGTGCTCACACTAGAACTGTTGCCATGGTGACCTGTGACGCAGGCTGTCGACAAAGGGCAGTGAATGTGGGCAGCAGGGGGCGATAGTCTAGGTTATCTGCCAGTCAGATTTCATACAAAGCTAAAGACTCCGTGTAATTGGTTAATACAGTGTTTCCTAATCTGGTCCTTGGGGACTCACAGACTGGGAGCTGGGAGGGAGCAAAAAGGTGGACAGTCTTGTAACAAGGTTAACATGTATAAAGATAAGGTTGTCACCCCATTTGGCAAAATCCCTTTGGCGATGGTCTTTACTAAGAAGCTTATTCAGGTTATCGGACCTCCTGGTTCTGGAACACATGCGGCACCTTGTGAGAGCTTAAGTCGTGTCCATTCACCTGGGTGTGACTGAATGCCGCTGTTCCATTTCGGGTCCTCGTCCCCGGCCGCTCTCGGGCGGGGTGCCACCGTACCGTGTCGCTCTGCCTCTCCTGACTTGTGCCTGCCCGCCTTCCTCATCACAGAAGGCCAAGCTCGGCCCTGGCAAGAAGATGATCACGCCCTTGGAAGACAGGAGGTACAACCAGGCCTACAACAACCTCGACCGCGTCTCCCTCTCCGACTTCCACTTCCTGGCACTGCTGGGGAAGGGTAGCTTTGGCAAGGTAACCAGCCCCCCCGACCCCTTAAATCACTCAGATACCCTTCTCAAGGTGCTGCTATAGCTGCACCCGCATTTCTTAAAAAGCCAGACATTTTTGCCCAGGACAAGGTCCACAACACTGCCACACCAGGGCAGAACAAGGTAACTGCACAATTTATCAAAACTGAATTATGACCAAAATCGAGTCTCTTATGCTCTGTTTTATCTCTTGACAAAATATGTTAGATCAGCCATGCTTGGTCTTCAATGAATACACCCATTTCCCTACCAGCTATAGATATGGGTGGACAGTCAAAAGACTTTAAAGCCCCTTTATGTTATTTTCCATGTCGGTGCAGTTACTATATTTGTAGGGCAGAATAGCTTAATGATTCTTATTGACAGGCTGGCTGTTTTGCTGAGCCCATCATTGTTCTATCAGCAGCTCAAAGTAGTACCAGTAGACTTCAGTGCCATGTGTGATGGGCGTTTTGTCCTGCTGCACTGTGCTGGACCCCCTCCTCCCTGCTGTGGGCACTTGCAGGTCATGTTAGCAGAACTGAAGTCCACAGACGAGCTGTACGCCATCAAGATCCTGAAGAAGGACGTGGTGATCCAGGACGACGACGTGGAGTGTACCATGGTGGAGAAGAGAGTGCTGGCACTTAGGGACAAGCCACCCTTCCTGACGCAGCTGCACTCCTGCTTCCAGACTGTGGTGAGTGTGTACGAGAGAGCATGCGAGTCAGAAGGTGCGTGTGAGCGAGCGCTTGCGTCCGTGAGAGTGTGTATGAGAGTGTATGTTTCAGAGTGCGTGGCAGAGAGCGTGTGCGAGTGAGTGTCTGAGTGTGTGAGAGTAAGTGTGTCAGAGAATGCGTCAGAAAGTGTGTACGAGAGAGTGTGTGAATGTGTCAGTGTTTGAGAGGCGGACCCATCTTTTGTCCCCTCCAAGACCGTCTGTACTTTGTCATGGAGTGTGAATGTGTGTGGGAAAGTGTGTGAGTGTGTGTGAGAGAGTGTGTGAGAGTGTCAAAGAGTGTGTGTGAGAGAGTGTGTGAGAGTGTCAAAGAGTGTGTGTGTGAGAGTGTCAAAGAGTGTGTGTGAGAGAGTGTGTGAGAGTGTCAAAGAGTGTGTGTGATAGAGTGTGTGAGAGTGTGAGAGAGTGAGTGAGAGTG
>JAODLC010000049.1:3305538-3317149 GCA_026781145.1 Hippopotamyrus pictus
ATATTGAGTTGGGCTTACTTAAGCAGAACCCTTTAAAGTACTGGAATCAAATGGTTCTAATTGTTATGCCTACCAATATACTGCAAAGTATTCTAACCTTTTTAAACCGATCATTTAACTTCAAATGTATTTCTTTTTATGTATCAAACCTGATTTTTTTCACTGTTAATCCCCCCCCCATATCTTGCTCTATTTATCCTGCATATGTATGCTGACATATGTTTATTAGTATTGTTAGGGTTATGTTTGCTGCTGCGATGATTTTATGTTCCACTGAGACTCGCTGGATGAGACTCCATGCGTTGCATAAAAAAAAAGGGCAGGAATTCATTTTTTGTGCATTACTGAAAAAAATCAGCTCCTTTTCCTTGAAAATGTGCTGCTTCGTTGAAAATGAACAGAGGTGTTCCTATGGAGTATCTGTGCGTTTGCCACGCAGGTTCCTGTTGCATGCTTGTGTTTCAAGTTAATGCGCAACTCCTCCTGGCATGAATGACAGTTAACTTAAAACAAGCCAGCCATCGCATCATTTTACTCAATATTGTGTTCTATTTATGAAAATCCTGTTTTTAAAATGTTAGACGAAAAAATGTTGTGATTCATTATTTTCGGTGTTTTTTTTTTTTTATGAAGTTTCTTTATCTGTCAATGCCCTTTTCCATGTTACCAGTTAATACTGTTAAATATTTTGTACATACAGGTTGTTTCAGGAGATCCTGCGATTTGTAGTTTTTATATCGAGTTAAACATGCTTTTATTACGCTTCATTGTAAACCTTGTCCATGTAAGGAAACTCAGGATGAGGGAACCCTGACTACAATCTGGAGTGGTTTAAGTCTAAGATCTATAGGCCCATTACAGATGTCCAGTTGCTCAGGTAAGAGGTGAGGGGTTTCTCCTTTTTTGGACACATTTTGCTTAAGCTACATCCTATTGGCTGAAGATGGGCTTTCTCTGCATCCTATTGGCTGAAGATGGGCTTGCTCTGCATCCTATTGGCTGAAGATGGACTTGCGCTGACTCCCGTCATGTGCATGGAATCACGCTATCCATTTCCATTGAGCAAAATCCTGTTTGTAGGGGGCTGTAGATGGTCCCGATGGTCAAGGGAGCGGAGACATTCCAGAAAAAAAAAATGATTGTCGGAATCGGTATGTAGAAACTGCTGGATTTTTTTGTGGGATTTTTATAACAGTATCTTTATAACATCATATGTTCATATCATGAATAAGCTGTGGGACCATCAATGTAACGAAAGCCAGCTCTCCAAACAGTCTGGGCCCTAGACATGGCTGATAATGTCAGTATTTTCGTCTGTACAATGCAGCACGATCTGACCATTGCCTTTGTCATCATTAAGGCACAAATGTCAGCCTTTTCCTTCTGTACTGTCAGACAGTGTTAATGGTGTTGACTGAATGCACCCAGGACTGTGTTAGATACCGTTTCCTTTGGCAGTGCGAAAGGGCGTCATATTCGGTCCGTGAAGTCGAAATGTCACAGTAATCTTCCAGATCACACTGCCACTCTACTGCCATCTTAATCATCCCAAGGAAACCTGATCTGATTTTCCACTGTCCTCTTAGTTTATAGTTGTTCACAAAGTCAAAAGAGACTATATTATATATTACATTTTGTTTAAGGAGAATTATATTTAAAGTAATTTTATAATAGGGGAGGGAATAGGAGATGCGTAGTTTTTCTTTATCACTAATAAATCATTATGTCATTATAATCACATACGCTTGCTTCACGAAGCATGACTGACTGTGTATTCCATCAAATGGGTCATTTCGCGCTGATATTTTAAAATGGGAGGTCCTACCCTGGATGGAAAATGGGACGGTGAACAGACAGTTGCTCCCGCAGTTAGACTGGAATGTGCCCAGTTGATTTCCTTGACGACCCTCTCTCAAAGCGATTCTTACATGTAATTTTGCACTTGATGTAATTTCCCCCCATGCATAGGATCGACTAAGGTCGTCTCGAAGAAGACATGTCCCTCTAATGTTAGCTCTATCGGGATTGGGAGGCCTGTACTCTTTGGGACGGCTCAGGTTTGGCCTCGGCTGCCCCCGCGTTCTTCATTTGGCCCAGGGTTGTAGAACGAATGACGTTGAGTTTGAAATAATCAATACGCTCACCAGGAATACACTTTTGTGCACACTGTTTTGGGCGAGGTTACTTGGCCCCCCTGTCAAACACCCCTCCCCCACATCACCGCACTTTCACTGTTGTCAGCTCACATCAAAGCAGCCTTTCTGTTTGACTCACTGTACTCCTTCATTTCGCATGTTATGCTATCCGTTTGTTACTTGTCGTTTGTAGTATGAAGGATACTGTGTACGAATAAAGGTATGATGTTTTAATCTGCTGTGTCCAGGCTGCTTTCACTGAACCTCCGTGCGGAATCGTCTTGACGTATCCTTTTGTCCTGCGCTGTGCGGTTTAGCGTCTCTCCATCCATGGGGGAGTAAACGAACTGTCAGCTAGTGGATGGACGAGATCCAGTGAATTAGCTGCGAACAGCATGATGCTCGGGTCCTCGTTGCTCAGCTGCAGGAGTTCTGGCCTCGCTCTATTCCAGGATCTTTTTACTGTCAAAATGTCTGACAAAATGATATTGCCAGGAAAATGAGAATTAGACCATCTTGACATGATACCTACGCAGTGGGACGATCCTGCTTCTCGATTAGCTGAATTCGTTTTATTAGTTGGTGGAGGGTGACTGAAGGGTAATTCATGTGATGCTACAATATGGAACGGATTTGATCACAGACTGCAAATGATCCCTCTGTTTTCATGATAATAGGGCACTAGGCAACACTAGCTGTAGACTTAGCTTGGTGGAAACTCATATTTGAAGGTTCACACAGGGATTATTTGGATTGGTGAACGTTCTCTCATCACTCCAAATGCATTACAACTGCTAGATGGTCCTTTGCAAGTCCTCTAATACCATGACATCTATATCATTAAATAATGCTGATGCTGGGTTTAAGTTTGTTAGAAAAGGTAAAAATACCTTCTTTTTTTTTTTACCCCTGTCCCATAATAGATGAGTAATCGTCATAATCAAACTGTCTGTTGAAATACATCCATCCATCCATCCTTTCATCTTCATAATCTTTCAGAAGGATTCTAATGCTCTCCAAGGTATTTAATCACATATGGATTCAGGTGAGTAGTAGAATGTATATGTTGTACATATGTAGTGATGAACAAAACGATGCCTCATGAATCATTTGCTGTATTTTTTTGACCCCACTAGATGCCAATCCCTGTTTAAAACAGGGCACAAAGCAAACCAACAGCACCATCTAGTGGGGTCAAAAAATACAGCAAATGGTTCATGAGCTAATGTTTTGTCCATCATTCTCCTTATGAATACGTATGGTTTTCACAAAACATGGAACAAATTTAAAATTTTTTTGGGAGGGTGGGTAAGTTTTTTTTTTTTTTTTTTTTTTTTTTTTAAGGAAAAAAAAACTTTCATAAAGTTTTATGTAGTGTTTGAATTGTGTGAGGTGTCTTTGGGGGGGGGGGGTCCTCTGGTGGGCAGTCAGAGGTCCCAGATCCCACGTGAAAAAAGTGAATGACAGGATGCCGGGCCAGGAACTGGGGGCATCCTCCTTAGGAGGCTTTAGAGGCTGCTGGTTGGCCACTGATGTCAGGAAACAAACAGGCTTGGTCATGGGAGAGCAGATATTGGCAGAGCTGAAGCTGGAGGGTGCCCCGTGTTCACGGAGCCGTTTACCGGTGCCCAGTGATGTGCTTCTTCCCGTCGATGAGTGTTGGAACTTGCCGTGGTGCTGAGGGATGTTACTTGATGGTGTCAGCTCACAGTATATAAATGGTTAATGGAATACATTTTTGGAAGCGGTAAGAATTACGAAAGGCTAAGCCTCTGTGCCTGTGATGGGAAGGTGGCCGGTTCCAGCCTCACTTCCCCAGGGCAGCCACATGTCTGTGGGCCTTTGAGCATGGCCCTTAACCCCAGCTCCATGGGTGCCGCTGTGAGTGGCCGTCCTTCGCTGCCAAGATGGGGTGGGCGCAAAAAAGAATTTCCCCGTGGCTATCAATAAAGTTATATCTATTATTATTATTACGTTAACTGCGAGTTCTCCAGTAATGGATGACTTGTTAGTGGGTCCGGAATGTTCCTCAGGATTAATCGCTCCCCAGTGTCCTGGGTATGACTTTAAACTGCCAGTGGTCCTCCAACTCGCAGTGAAAAATTGCAGGGGTTGGTACTGGGATTAGCACTAAAATAATAATAATAATATAATAATTATCATTATTATTATGTGGCAGTAACACTTATACTGCTGTCTTTCAGTAAAACTTAAATAATTCTTAATGTTACATCTTGCTTATGCTTTAAATAATGAAATTAACTTAAAAGAAGTTAATTTATAAATATATAAATAAGGAGTTGTGCAGTACCCTTAATTCTTCGTTGTTAATTTCACATGAGACACGTTGAGATGATGTCACATTTTAAAAGGCGTAAAGCGTCCACGGATCTCTTGTGGCAGGTGCCTTGCTCTTCAGCTGATTTATGACAATCGTTTGAGTTCGTTCCTGATTAGTCTAGCAGCGCCCCCTGCTGTTGGGGTGAGCATGTACTGCAGGACAGTCAAGGTAGGTTTTGAAGAGTTGCGCGTGACATCAGCAGCATTATATATCGGTATGATAGCAGAACACCTGACCTTTCCGTACCAGCAAGGCCAGTAAGACTGAGTCAATCCCATGCCACACTTCAGCTGTTTGACGTTATTGCTGATGTATCTCTGTTTTTTTGCAAGAGATGAGAGAATATACTTTTCCCAGCAAAAATGTCAGGTCTATAAAACATCCAGAAGGCCACAGGATGCTCTGTCAGCATTTTAAGTAATACTTGCCCCCAAAACTTGCCTTTACCATGGTGAGTAGCTCACTCCATTGATATTACAACCCACAGCATGCAACCCTGGTAACAACCTTGTCTGACACTTATGTGTATTTGATAATGTCCACCCCCATTAATTCATGAGAGGAGTTACACAAGGCCTGTGTCAACAACAACCTGAAAAGACATTTCTGTAAAATGTGAGTCAGAAGACGTGAAATGTGACGTTCGCAAGCTGCCGGATTGCCGTGACGTGCTGTCAAACAGCCCCCCCTTGTGGTTAGTCTTAGTAATCTCGGCATAAATAAAACATTCGTGTCTAAAGAGAGGGAAAATATGCATCGTGTACCTATAATCAGGCCCCTAGCCAGAAATGAATTTTGAGTGGGATCTGGAAAATTTTAAGGGGAGGGGTTCAGGGGGGTTGGGTTCTCCGTGGCGATGTGCCAGACCATAATATATCGTAATAGACCTGCCTGTCTGGCTGACCCCGGAGCAAACCATCATTTAAAAAAATAAAGAAATAAAAAACACGATCTGTACCAGAGTGGTCTTCTGTTTGCTTGTTACTTATCAGGCATTTGAAGCTCCTGTATTTTAACATTCTTATTAACTTTAATTAGTTTGGTAACATTGAGTCGGAACAAACGACAGACAAGTTTTATAAAATGTATTTTGCGATAGGATAAACTAGGCTTCAGATGCAACATTTTCTTTTCTAGCCTCCAGAGGCATACAGGCACTTGGTGAAAGATTCACAACTCACTTCTATTTGGAAGAACACAGAGATTCCTTAATGCAGTCCAAAAATGTATGTTCACTCCAGCATGTAATTAAACCATTATACAAATGCTACACGCATAGTTAAAATTCTCAGTTACAATTTCAAGCAAAGTATGTATTTTATTGGGTAAATGAGTGACTTGGTTTTCATTTTAATGTTGTTTTTATATAGAATTGTATTTTTATGTTGATCTGATATTTATGTGGTAATCGATATGAACAAAATAATGGAAATACCTCATGAAAAAGAACAAACTTTGAAATACCTAAATTATTATGACAAAGACAAGTACAATAGGCAGGCATTTTAGAGGGAATGTCAATCTGCAGTGTGTTTCAGCTGAAGAAGAGGCCTGGTAGCCAACATAAGGTAGCTAACGGAGCTGCCATGGACCCCAGTGCTGCTACATCGGTCACTGCAATCTGCAGTGTGTCTCAGCTGAAGAAGAGGCCTGGTAGCCAACATGAGGCAGCTAACGGAGCTGCCATGGACCCCAGTGCTGCTACATCGGTCACTGCAATCTGCAAATTGATTTGATGCATTTTATGATCCTTGTATGTCTTTGGTTGTTAGGCTGTGCACATAAAGAGGATGTGTTGTGTTGTCAAATAAATAGAATCGCAACACTTTTATGGGGCAGTTTTGTCGTTTTTCCATCTGCTGTCATAGTAAGGCCTCGGAACTAAATTTGCGCCCAGTTTCCAGAAACATTTTGAACCCTGTTATATGTAAATCCAGTGTGCAAAGATGCATAGCATGCTATAATGATCACTAACCATTGTACTATGTTCTGATGAGTCAGCTTTCATCCTTTTCCATATATCTGAAAGTGTTTATGTTTGGAGAAATGTCTGCAATCCACAATGTCTATTTTCAACCTGGTGCCCATTACTGGGAACCCATAATTGCATGAGCTGAAATCCTGTGGCAGTCGTTAGGTGCAATGATGACTCTGCATGGTCCTGTAATGGCCAAGGAAAATGAGGCCATTTTGCAGGACCAGGTACAGCCTATGTTGCAAACATCGTTCCCTCATGGTCCTCCAGCATTCCGAGATGATAATACCCCTCATGCACCATTGCACAAATTCAAGGTCATAAAATGTTCACAAACCCCAGGAAAAAGGCAAACGCCATGCATAACCCTCCCAAGTCACCAGGTATAACCATTACTGAACCTTTGTGGGAGGTTCTGAAGCGCAAATTGTCAGTTATTGTAGCAGAACGTAATTATCTTAAGACATAAGTATATGTATGCTATATGTGCGAAAGTATATCACATAAGCATATTTCAGCTTTTCTGAAGGGTTTAGATGATGAACGTGGCTGAAATCCCGGAAAAGATAAACATGTTGCTCTCGCGCGTAAGTAACGTTTCTGAGGCGAAAACCCATTATGTTCGATTGTTTGATTTTCTTTCCATTGTCACGCCTTTTCTTAATTTGGCCCTCTATTCCATTGTTCGGTTCTGTATCATCCACCCACACTCGGTTTGAGCACATCTCATGCTTTCTCTTTGACCTAGTATTCTTTCATAATTTTTTGTATGGGCAATGTGATTAACTGTAAACCTTCTGGAGCGCTCTTTGACCATTTTTGCATGGTCGAAAGTGTCTATCCTCAAGTTTGCTTCTTAACACGATGTTTACGTCATGGAAAAAGGTCTTCGTGAATTAATGTGGAACGATAATTTGCCTTACGGTCATTTTTCAAGCATTTGACCTTAAGGTGTAAATTCCTGTATATTTATTTCTTGTAGAGTTCATTTTTAATTTTTAGTTTTAATTTGTCCAGAAAGACTTTCTGGTAATGTATCATTTTATTTGCTATGTGATACCGGGTGTTAACGCAACATATATTCGGATTGTGCACTTTGGTAAACATTTAAGAGTGCACAAAATGGTATTATATGTATGCATATATTATATACATTTAATAAAGAATAATCAACTTTGTATTTTATAACCAAGCGAAAAAGACCATCTGTGAGTATTAAACAGAATTCCGGTGTAGCCGCTTATTACCATAAGGTGGCGCTGTTTCCCCCCAAACACCAGCCTCTCCCTTTATCTCGTATTTCCATAACTTTGTAAAAGATGCCAAAGTTCTGTACGTGCGCAGACTCATTTAGAATCGTTACTACCCCTATGAAATCTACGTATTGATGGCTGTAATGCCTAAGCACACATAATGATTAAATTCCGCGGTAGCCAGACGATCAAATACCTTCATCTAGAAAGACTACAATCTATATGATTGCTCTTAAAAGGAGATTTTAAAATGTGTTGTGTTACGGTTTTATAATCTGTGCACTATGCTCTTTTAATTAAATGCTATAACAAATGCAGATTTTTCGGTTAGTCACTTAACTGCATCGTAGATTAACAGCAGAATCCTACCGTTGTTTAATATCGATACTAAATTTTTATTTTAGGCTGATCCAGACCTCTTGAGTATAAAGATGTTTGCATTTACATGTGGCTGGTAACCATGACAGCAAGTGAAACCGGCACACAGCTCTCTCATTCAGCGCTGCCGGTTCGAAGGCACATTAGAGCAGAGCCCATCATCAAATCAGCAAGTGTAATGTAACCAGCAGCAAGTCAAAAAAGAGAAAGTCGCAGCTGAAATGATCTTTTTGACTGTGCAGGATTTATTTAGTGCCACCAAAAGGGTGATGGTGGAGGCAGCGACGATGACAACGGTGGTGACAGTCCGAGCGCGAGGTCGTCTGGGTGATTGTGAGTGAATGAGACTCTCAGCTACCTGGACGTCGCTGATTGCTGGATCCGGATACCCCTGGACCTTCATTCTCCCCCATATCCGGCGTTTAGTTTGGAAGATGCCGAGTCTGCTGATACACGTTTGGTCATGATGTCATTTCCTGTGCCCTTCTCCTAATCAGGCTACAGCACAGCTTCGTTCAAGGGCCCACGTGACATCTTTGATGATTACCATTCTGTGCGTTGTAACCAAGAAGACAGGAAGACATGACAAAGCCAAACTGGTTGTTGTACTGGAGCTGCCCTGGGGCCTTATCCCTGCTGTACTGCTCTTCTGAGGGAGCGTCTCCGTGTTTGTCACGTCGTCAGAAACCCTGCCTCGGCGCCCAGAATGGCGTCCGCGTCGTCCGAGGCACGGCGTAAGCAGGTCACCGTCGCCTGGGCAGAATTCTCATTTGCTGCCTCCGCCTGCATGCTCAGACTGGCGGGGTGTCACTCACTCTTTTGGCGTAATCTTCACTGCCTGCTCTGCAACACAGAGCCCCGGCCCATGGCCGCTTCCGCTCCTGCGGCCTGCCCGAGGTACATCTATTCTTTCCCCAGCAGACACCATCCCTTCTTCCCCTCTCCTTCCTTCAGTCACTCATCCCCTTCTCTCATTCACCATGGCCTCTCTCTTTATCTCTCCCAGTCTGACTCTTCCCATGCCTGTCCTCATTCTAATGCATTCAGGGGGCGGACATTTTATCTGGCATCGAGTCCTGTGACACACATTTCCTCTGTGTCAGTGAAGTCTCGCTCTGAACTATAAAGCCAGCTGGGGCGGGGGGGCTGGCTCACAGAATAAGGCTTATCTGAGGAAGGGGAAATAGTGGGACGTTCCTCACAGGCGTCCCTAGCTCCCATTTTAAGTGACCTTCATGACCCCCCCCTGCACTCGGTGCCGTGTGCCCCCACCTTTGCGCAGCCTGGGCATCCCTATGGTAACCAGTGCCTCTGTACTGGCTCTCACAAAAATAGAAGACTGAGTGCCTGTATCTATCAGCTCAAGCCAAAGCTAGCTGCTTATCGTAAGCTTTCACTCAGCCTCCGTTTATTTGGTTAGCTGACTCTAAACCAAAGCGACTAACTCCAGAAATTTAGGTTAAGTACATCGCTGCAGGGTATTGCAGCCTGTCCCCTTTTGGGACTCGACCCAGCAACCTCCAGGTTACGAGTCCATGCGCTCCACGGCCATGCGACCTGCTGCGTGTCGATGGAAAGATTATCGTAGACTTCAGATTGTTAATGCCAGTTGTGATGTCTTTCTTTAGCTCTTCTGAACTGCTGCGTGGCTACATACGTCTTCCGGTCCCAGTGATGCTTCAGGCCCCTGGGAGGCCTAATTCCGCACAATGTCGAGTCTCGGCGCCGAGGCGGAAATGAGAGATAAGAGGAAATAGAACAGAGGGAAGGGGAAACTGTGAAAAAGGCAGGGTGCTTGTCGGTGTGCGTCTGGTGACGTGTACCTACGGGCTCGTCGCTCTGATGCCGCGGAGGGCTTCCTCTGAAGCGTAAACCGTGTAATCGAAGGAGCGTGGAAGAAAAGAAGGCAAAGATATGGAGATGTCTTCAGGATGCGCCAGATTGCCCGAGAATAATGAAATCCGCTATGATTCAGTCCCGAAAAAACCCAGCATCACATGATTGAGCTCTGAAGTGAACGAGTTCGCAGCGACGGGGAGATGAATCAGTGTGAGTCAGGGGGTGGCATAAAAAGGGGCAGCGCTGAAATACAGCCTGGCACAGTGTGCGCTGCCTCAGAGTCTGAGAGAACCTGCCCCCCCCCCCCCATGGACTCATCAACACCAGTGCTTTTGAAAGCTGGATGGAGTCCTTAACTCTAGAATTACCAAATCAGTCCTTTCATACTTTGAAGATGCAAGAGTTCAAAGTCGGTCTGAATATGATAATTGCAAACTATGGTCCACTGGCGTTATAATTTAACTACAACAAGAAAATCTGGTTACTTTATTTGACCAATAATGTGTAATTTGAGTGGGGTCTTGGGGGACTCTGTGCTGGCCTGCATGCATTTCTCACTGTCAGCCAAAACGGCGGGGGGGGGGGTCACCATCAGGGAGGGAGGCCAAGAAATGGTGCAAACGGGGCTTCATGCCTCACCAGTGGCACGCGCCAAAGCTGTGACCGTTTCTCAAAAATGAAGGAACCCTCCTTGGGACAGGTGAGCATGTTTAGCCCAATCTGTGGTCCCACATGCTCTTCCTCCAGAAAATCACATGTCCAGGTGACTCCTCCCCTATCTGCTGACCAACCCGTCTTCATCAGATCAGCTCCTGACTGCCTTACACCCTTTCTCCACTTACTGATGCAATCATTCCAGAGGAACCCCCTGCAGATCCGTACACGTGTGGCTGTGTGGGTTTTGCTAATAAGCTTCAAATCCCATCGGTGTTACCTAAGTATTTCTCTATAAATGGCCACTCTGACTGATATTGCTTGTCCACTCTATAACGATAAGTAATTTCAGTCAATCTGCTATTATTACTTCACCAGGGAGTCCCACATTTGCCGCTCGCGTGTTTAATAGTTCTTGCCACGGTGTGTTGTCTTGCGATTAGCGATTAAGGAACCTTTCGGGCATGTGTGGAAGAGTTCAGAGTTTTAAAAAAAAAAAAAAAAAAAAAAACCAGGAATGTGCCAGAAAACACAAATGCAACCTTCTTAGAGCCAACCTGACATTTGAATAGAGTGCAGTCAAGGTGAGCAGGCGGCTGGAAACGTGATGTAACAGAGCAAACCTGAGATGTCCTTTACTGGCAGACGACGTTTCCTCCCCTGAATCAATTTGCTGCGAAGACGAAATGGACGGCTGCAACGACACGCGGCCTTTGACGCTTGTATTTTGTAATTAATCTTTCTAAATCGATGAGTCAGAGGAGGGAAATGATTCCGGTTTGTGTACCCTCCTCTCAGCGGTTTGTCTTCTTCATCACTCCGCAGCGGTGGTGTTTCGTAAAGGATTCTACTTTTTCCGGGCAGAGTTTCAGTTTCCTGCGTATTGCTCATTTGTTCGGCTATTTCCACGGTTCGGACCTCGAACCGGCAGCCTTTTCCGCTTTCTTGGCTCAGGTTATAAGTAGGGTGACCACCTAATCCATGTCAGGAGGGACGCTATGAGCTACAACAGGATTTGTAAACTACCATTTCATCC
>JAODLC010000049.1:3317249-3328622 GCA_026781145.1 Hippopotamyrus pictus
CAACTTTAAAGTAATTTGTAAAAGCTGAAGTAGCTCATAGCGTCCCTCCTGACATGGATTAGGTGGTCACCCTAGTTATAAGCCGCGTCTCCTTCACTACCCAGCAACGGTGCTGCTTTGGGGCACCTTCTCCATCATTGTCTGACTGTGACCAGCGTTGGCGATAGTTTGGCTATGTTATCTCTGCGGACCTCTTATAGACCCCGGCGGTGCCCGCGGGTTGCCTTAGGGAGAGACGGACAGATTTTTAGCAATAGCTGTATGCCACATGGGCTGTGAACTGTAGAGCTGACAGACAGCTTGGAGGATGTATCTAGCGTGGAGGTGGAGGTGTGATGGATAGAAGAGTTCAGTAAAAATTGTGGCATGGGTGGGGGGGGGGTTGTGTTTTACATGAGTTTGACCATTAAGCTGTGATGTACAATGTACCCCTGGCTAGAGTTGGTGGATGAAATACCTGCAGGATCCTCACAGGTATTGCTGTGCTATTTCAGGGTGATTTAAGCAGGACATTTAATTTTGGCCTCTCAGAAAAACAGTTGCTTTAAGTCTGGTCCCAAACACACCCCCCGGGCGGCCCTGCAGTGCAGACTGCTGAAGTCCTTCGCAAACTATGATCTTGATATTTTCTTTCCCCCATGTCATATTTCAAAAATAGAAGGCTTTGAATTAAGGCTGCAAACAACAGTCATTTGATTGAAGTTCACCGCAGAGGCCAGCCGCCAAGCTGCCGGAGCGCAAAGTTTGCTAATTTCCGTGTCAGTCGCTGAGACACCCACCCTGAATGATGTCAATCTGTAGCGCTGCCATCGGCAGGCTCTGCCCAAGGTCGGGCGCGAGCAGACTGCCGGCTGCCGCAAAACGCGCAGCTCTTACTGTCGCCGCGAGCTCTGTTGCGTGACACAGCGTGATCTGGGCAGCGTTGAGTGAAAAGAAAGCAATTGACTGGTCAGGGACGGTCTCGGGGGGGGCACCTGCATGAATGAATCTCGACATCATGAAATCAGAGTTAAATACTGGTATCCATGTGAAGCTGTGCGTTTAAACTACCTGCACTATTATATTTAACTGACATTGGAAAGCAGTTCATATTTATTTGCATGTCTAACTACACTATTAAGGCATGGTATGCAAGACTTATGTTGACAGGCATTGATTTATAGTATATATATCTCGATTTGTATAGGAACGTATACAGACTTGAATGGAACATTTCCTGGGAATTTTTATGCCTTGAACTTTTCCTTCGGATTGATGGACGCTAAGCATGGCTATTGGTGAGCCAGACATCAGCATGGGCGGGCCCAGATGCTCTTACCAGTAGGACAGACACCGGCTCCCAGATGTTTACACCAGTAGGGGACCGATTATACAGTTCCGTTTCCAAGGCGCGCGGCATCGTTTAACTCTTCCCAAGACATTACCTCGAAAAAATACCCCTAGCAAAGCACAAATACAATCTTGCAGTTTTACGCACCGAAATGTCCCCATACTTATATTCAGCCGGCATTATTAAATTCCCTACGTCTCTTATTTGTCTGTCACAGACAAGTATTTACATGTTTGTTTCCCATTGGCTGGCATTGATGAAGGTGGGGTTTGAGTCTTGCCTCTGGAGCGCTTTCTGAAAAAAAAAACCATCTGAGTTTGTTAAAGCTGATGCCGTTTGCAAGGGAGCGACAGAGTATCGCTTCAAATATAATAAAGGTTCGCAAAATGAAAACCTACGGAATGCAATCAATGCCACTATATAATAAGTTATCTGAATTATAAGCGATTGCAGGAATAGGTCGCCGCTGCCTAGGAAAAGCGCAGGAACTTCCATGGGGAACATGAAGGAGGATAACCTAAAAACCTAAATGCTTTCAAACGAATCGGTCCGAGTAGACGCTATGAGCGGGGATTCCTCGCCGTGATGTTCCTCAGAGTGTAGACCGGCTTGGAGTGTTATGAGGCGCCATGGCGTGGCGTGATCTTGGGGTTCAGATGATTCTGGCGACCGCGGGGGCTTTTACAGCTTTCAGCCTGATGACTATCGCTATAGGCACGGACTACTGGCTTTACTCCCGAGCCTACATATGTAACACCACCAACACCAGCGTGGACGATATCCAGACGCAACCAAAGAAAACCAAAGGCGATCTTACGCATTCCGGGCTCTGGAGAATCTGTTGTATCGAAGGTACCCGACACGCTGTTTAATTTTTTTTCCCCTATCGTTAAAATATGTTAAAGTGATTTAAAGTAGTAAAATTGTTTTTTCAGCGTCGTAAAGGAAACGTGCGGCGAATGCAGTCTGTGTAATAATGTGCATTACATGACGAGAGTCTGTCCGTCCCAGTTTAGTGCCAGCATTACCCAAAAATATTTCCTGTCAAGCACTGGAGAAGTCGGGGAAATGTTATATGGCGAGGGAGCGGCACTAATCGGAAGGGACAAAAGTACCATTCAACACAGGGTAGTAACAATTAAGGTACCATGACGGAAAGTAAAGTTAACAGGGGATCTACTGCTGCCTAATTAACAATGAAGACGCAGGTGGAGAACTACATCCAAAATGAACCTAAGGGGTAGCCTTTATAAGATAAATTATAAAACACTAGCAATCGTGTGGTTAGATGCATGGTAAGCCTCAGTTTTATATAAAAAAGACTAAAAGTATATAACTATTCAAGTATCAATCATAGTATAAATCTCTCTAGGTTCAAGTCGGGATATTGTAACTTGTGAAAAAAGTGTTAAACCCTTAGACAGGCCTGTTTAATAAAGTGCACTCTGGGAAAGACTGACCCAGCACAGACTGGAGATGCAATTCACGACTCTGCCTTCATTCAGGTCTTTTTTTGTATTTAATGCTGTTGCTTGGCAACCACATCTCCGAAATTGCTATGGAAACATAGATACGATTTAAAAATAGATGATTTGGTAAGCTTTTTGCCATTGTTTAGGAAAAAAAAAAAACCAAAAAAATACGTTATGAATGAGATTTGGAATTACTTTCTTATGTTCTGTGATAATGACTGCTGTCTTCCCGTGTTTAGTCGAGGTTTTGAGCTCATTAATTGTTCAATGTTAATATGACGGCGGACTGATGTTTCCGTTCAGGTTTTGCCTTTAGCTACTGACGCCTTTAACTGCGGGACAAAGCTTTAATTTAACTGAATAACGGTCATTTTAAAATATGTACCTTTAGATTATCTACCTAGTGCTTTCACAGAATTTGAATTCCTTTTCTTGATTATTTTGTCTGTAATAATGTAGATATACGCCATTTACATTAACGGATATTTTATATATCTTCCCCCTTTGCCTATTATGAGTAATAAAACTGAAGTAATCTGCATCTGTCTCGATTCGAACAATATTTCGATTAAACGATGCCTTCCTTTAAACAATGTTTCGTTATTAAAAACTTTGAATTTAATACTGGTCATGAATTTTCCATTCAAAATAGTTATTAATATGTTTTATACTACATGGTCGGACGTATTTTTTGTTTTGTTTTATGTTTTGTAGATAAAAGGAGAGGTTTTCCGCGTTGTTTCTGAAGCCGAGCGTTCGCTTATGTAAAGCGCGCCCGGGGGAGGCACCGGTTCGGGGTCCACCGGACCCCCGGGCTTCAGCCTCCGCAGGCTTATCGAGGCGCGCCGTCAATGTGCTGCCGAATCGCACGTCTATGACACGTTTTGTTTTTGGAGACAATTCTTGAATTTCAGGTGATACACCCTTTCACACTGGTCCAAATCTGATCGGAAACGATATTTTCATATATTATTCATTCTCTAAGAATCTATGAGTTCTTAAGTTAAAAGAACAGTGAGCTGTTGGGAGTTCTTACGTAAAACGAATATTTAAGATGGGGGTGTTTAATAAATCTGGATATTTATATGGTTATTTGAGGAGTTATAATTAATTTGCGTAACTAGAGTATACCTGTGGCCATATATGTAATTTTCAGGGACACAGAAACGTTTAGTGTCTTAGGTGTACTATGTACAACTAAAGTATTTTGTGTCTCTCAATCGTGATTGGTCATTTTTGCATTGGTAGACTAGCTTGTCTCCCTTGGTACTTCTGGTACAGTGTCAGTAGTTTGATACTCTAATACTCTGAGACGTACTCCGAAATACTCCGAAATATTAAGATGGTGCTGCTCTAATTTTCCAGCGCACAAACTCACTGTAATGCCAAATGTACTGAATAAACTTGTGATAAATGCTTGGTTCCAGTATGGTCACTGTCTGATTTTGTTAAAATATTACTGTCCTGCTGCATAATGGATCTATCCCAAGAGAAAGAGTGTTTGACATACATAGCTGGGAGGAAGCAGATGTTAGGGCTCTTCAGATTTCCATCGCTCTGACTTTCTCAGATTTGTTTACTACCTGGTCCCTTCTGGATGACCTATGGAAGGACGGCATGGCCCCGTTGTCATGGAGATGCAAATTAGCGAGACACAGATAGGCGGGGAGATAGGTGTGCGAATTGATGGGGGCCTGATCAAATGCATGGTTCCCTGAGACATGCTGAAAATGCTTTGTCGGGGGCTGCTTTTTCTAAGAAGTGTTCGAGCACCGCAGCGCAACTGAGTGATGCGCGTTTGCGTGTTTTGCTTTTGTTTTAGATAATTATACCGCACGCTGCTTTGCCTTAATAGATGCGCAGCCGTGAAGCCATTTTTTTTTTATTTCGTTTTATTATTTACTAGCAAATGGTGGTTGTCGCTGCGTAATCAGGGAGTTGCAAACAAGGGAATTTCTGTTGTACCTTTGTTGAACTCCAGGCCTTTTGGCTGAATTACTAAAATCAAATAACCAGGCGTGCAAATGGGTTGCGCCGCGCGCCGAGGGCTGTGTAAATTACTTTGGGCAAAAGCGTTTGCCGGCGAATGATGCACAGATGGGGCTGTGATTCCCACCTCGCCCCGAAGGTCTGTAATGACCCTACAGTGGCAGGGGGGTCCTAGGCTGTTACTGCCCGGTATAATGAAACTCACCTGTGTGCATGTATTATAATTACAAAAGATATTAGTGCATGCAACCATTTTACATGAAAAGTCTAAACAGGGATTCAAACCCACATACGTCTGTGTTCTTTGCGACCTTGGTGGTTTGAGCCCAATCACACGGCAGCAGGGCCACGGTTATACAGTAAGGTGATGGTATCACCGGTCCGTGTTTTACGAGGGATGGGAATAGGGGGCCGGCGGCTTATTGGCTTGTAAAGGTGAGAGGGTCCCCCATCGGCCGCCAGCGGATTGGCTTATCAAGGGGTGGGAAGGAAATCAAGTTAGCTGCCGATCCTGGAGGAAATCAGCCATTTCATGAGGCTCGATGATGCCGGAGGTATTGAAATTTAACTGGGCCAGTGCGCCGCAATAAATGATGCCAAAAATATTGCACGTCTGGGGGGGGGGTTAACCGTAAAAGGCGGAGGGAGAGTAAGATGCATCCTCGTTGGCAGTTTCTTCTTTCTGTCTTGGACGTGCTCGTAATTTATTCACATTTTCATGGAGTCCTTCACACTGTCTTTCTGCCGTTGACCAGCCACAGAGGGTGTTATGGAGGGGGGGGGGGGGGGGGCTTGGTGTTTTGGGGAGAAGGAAGACAAGTTGGTAAAAGTGACGTAATGAAGAACAATGAAGATGTCAAAGGCATCCTCAGAGGTGCTCTGGAAATCTGATTATCGGTCCGGAGCCGCGGTTGCCATGGCGAGGAGCCGCTGGTCTCTCGGCGACGGCGGCCTGGTAGGACGGCGGACCATCGCGTGGTGGTCGAGTCCGTGCCAGTTGGCGAGGTTTAGCAATTGTTTCGAGACCCGTGGGCCAAACAGCCCTCCATGGGGGGGGGTCTGGCAGCGGCCCTGGTTGGAGATTCGCTTCCACTCAGATGCATCTTAATGCGCCAAAGGTCACAGTGCCAGGTGAGAAATTACAGTTTAGGGCCCTATTTTTAATAGCAGTTGTACTTTATGCTTCCCCATGACGGAAATGGAGACTTTTCACATATCTAGTATTGCTCTGTTATGTATAGAAATGATAAATCATAATTCTTTTATTTGCCACTTGCACAAGAACAGATACATAGCTTGTGGGTCACAGCGCATTGAAAACCATGGTCAGTCAACATGCAGCCCCCCTGGAGTTGGGGGTTAAGGGCCCTGCTCAAGGGCCCACTGACATGTGAATGTTCCACCAGGGCTTGAACTGGTGATCTTCCAATCACAGGCACAGTGTCTTAGCCCACTGAGCCTCTCTCTGTATGGGTAAGAGCGAGTTTTGGGGTCACTTCACAGGATTGGTCTGTACCCAGCAGTCCTGGAGGGTTAAGGGCTCTGCTCAAGTGCCCAACGGTGGCGTCAGTCTGCTGGGTACAGGATGTGAACTGGTGACCTTCCGCTGGAACTAATCTCTTGGTGCTGTGATGTTCTGCAGCTGTCAGAAGAGACCTAGAAGAAAAAGAGAAGAGCAGCTTTTCTTAATGCCATAACATCGGCTACACTTGGGTAGATCGAGCCTGAGCGCGGAGGCCCTGCTCCAAGGGCCTTTTTACGTCTTTGAGTAGTTGAGTAGTTGGCTGCCTGTGATATCTGTGTTCATGCAGAAACATGCAGCCAAGACGCGCAGGAGCTGTGATCCTAATCAAAGATGCAAAACGTCGCTCTTGTCAAATGATTGACACCCTGTAGCCTCTGATCTAGATGCGGTGATGTGTGATTCTTCTATAAGTCTCCCCTTAAATAGTTGTCCTTTTTTTTTTGACAATGACCAAACTTGTGTCCCACTTCTTGAGACCTATTTAATTATAATTAATAGGCTGTCCCTGATTAAATGCTAGACCCAATTAAAACCCTGCTGTGACACGATGGCATTGTCCTATGGCGGGAATGAGTCGCAGTTCCACCCGAAGGTTTGCGACCTGCGGCGACGGTCATGACGTGTGACCCAGTCCGCGCATTTCCCAGTGTGCTTTGAGAGCGAACTTGTCGCATATGTTCAGTGACCACAGTGTATCCTGCCAAGTTAAACAATTGAATTTCCATTGACAGTCTGGGTTTTTTTCACTCTGCTGCTTGCTAAATTTTTTTTCCACCCCATTTTTCACCAAGTCTGGAGTGGCTGTTTAATCCTGCCGTAGATCCTTCGCTCGACACTTGTCAAGAACGATGAAGACTAGCACACAATAGCTGTCACTGCCCCACTTTCTGTCACCCCGTAAGCCTCATCGAGTGACATAACGGGTTTGGCGGTCGACACTTGTTGCTTCGTGCCCGAAATTAGGTGTCGCCGTAACGATTCAAGAAGGACGGGACCCTGAATGTAGAGCAAGGGCCTATTTTGTGTTTCCTGGAGTGTCTTACCACAAACCTTTATTTCAACCTCTCCCCCCCAGGAATCCTGCTATTTAAGGTTAGATACAAAATGTGTCTTTCACTGATAAGGCAAAATATGAAGGACTGGGCTCCAGAGATGCAGACCGCGTGAATTTCTAGGCGACTCTGGACATTTTGTGATTCGATTATGCCTGGACACATTAAGGGGAACGGTGACTGTCTGCTGAGATGATGACTCTTCACTAAGATGTGCTCCTGCTGAAACAGGATGCCGACATTCACCTTGACATTGGTCACAGGGTCTGCGCAGCCCTGCCTGGCGAATAGACCGCGGTGCATGAAAAGGTAACCAAACCACATTCGCACAGCAGTGTCTGTAGCCTGGCACAGTATGCTGCATCCAGCTAGCTGCTGATGCAAGCTGCCTTGGAGTTTGCGGTTAGTCCACGCAGTGCGGAGTGAGGAGGAGGTAAAGGATCGCCAGGCTGGGTCAGACAGGCCACTTCCTCTTGTGTCAGAAATGAACTTGGCGGTATCACACAGGACGTGTCCACTGCCTCGCCGCTGTGCCGAAGCGCTCATATGTTTGCACTGTGTAATTGGGCCGCTGCTGTTGAACGGGTCTCATCCTGTTTTTTGTCTCCATGGTTTCAATGAGCTTTATTTCAGCCTGATGTTTTTTTGTGCCTGTTTTTAACATTAAGATACACGGCATTGTGTCAACTGCCATGAGGGATAACAGGGAAAAACTCACTCCGGTCATATATATTTATAGGTGACTAGGTGGCTCGCCTTCAGGGCTGACTGTCTTCATATCTGCACAGTCTTGCTGCTCAGCACAATGCGAGCGGCACGTGATCCAGACTCGATCCTGGGCTCTTCGAAATGTCAGCGGGTCCCCGGCGACTTCCGATGAGCCCGACTCGCGCGCACGCGTGACAGACAGTCGCGGAAAGGGTCAGCCGGGGGCACGGGGGCGGGGCTGCGGTAGGAGGAGCCACGATGCCTGGGGTGGTGGCGTCTTCCTGGAGTGCTGCTGCTGACCTGCGGAGGCTGTGCTGGAGGTCAGGGGTCACGTCGTGTGGCTTCAAAGTCCTCGCTGAACATGCAGCCCAGACTACACCTAATTCTCTCTATCAATGACTCGTGTGTTGTAGGTATTAATAAGGGCAGCTGCTATCGGATCAACCATTTCCCCGATGACAACGACTACGACACGGACAGCTCCGAGTACCTGCTACGTGAGTGCTTCTCGAATCCCCTGGTGAAGCATTTGCTATTTTGGACTTCCAGGAGGATGGGCTCCCCCCTAGAGCCTGGTTCCTCCCAAGGTTTCTTCCTGCTAAATAGTTTTCCCTCGCCACTTCTGCCTCTGGCTTGCTCACTGGGGGCTTTGGCCGGGGATAATGTAAAGCGCTTTGAGACAATGTAAAATGACATAGGTAAATAAATTTGAATTTCAAATTAAGCAGTACAGTTATTTCCCGCATCACGCACTTACGTCGCAGGCAGGGTTGAGTAGCTCTTCCTTCTCTAAGGTACACTGCTGGACTAGCTTAGAGGCACCAGCGTGGCTTGGTGAGAACGGAAGCCCTGCTCTCTCTGATTGAAAGCCTCTTTGAAGTCCTGCCAGTGCAGGCGCTAGCAGAATTAGCTTGTGATGATGCTATATGCCGCTAATACCTGTTAACCCGTGCTAATGCCCTTTAGCGCGGCGCTAACGCTTTCATCGTTTCCTTCCAGGTATTGTTCGCGCCTCCAGCGTGTTTCCCATCCTCAGCACCGTCCTACTGCTGCTGGGCGGCGTGTGTGTAGGAGTTGGTCGTATCTACGGCAACAGGAACAGCATCCTGCTCTGTGCTGGCATCCTCTTTGTGGCAGCAGGTATAACTGAGGCATTAGGTTAGATCCGTGTCAGAAGAAAATAAACACAGCCACGAAAAAGTCATACATTATTCCGGTTCATTAAATGACAGACCGCGGCATCCTGTGTCCGGGGGGCTCGGTGTTCATACGGAAAAAAAAAGACCTTTTTGTTTCATTGCATGGAAAATTTATTTTTTAAAAAGAACAAGCTATGGCCTTTAATGTATTCATACTCATCAGAAGCAAACCTGACTCACCGCGAGATTAACGACCCCTCATTGTCACCTCCAGCATCGGAACAAATCGCATCCGTCTCGCAAACGCTGGCGAGCTGTGATGTAACGGATAGTGTTTGAAGGCGGTGACAGATACTGTGCCGGTCATGCTTTTCTCCGGCCAGCTGAGGACCGGAAGGACCTTTTTCCACACAGTCTGAAGCGTGTAGGACAGTGTTCCCCAATCCGGTCCTCAGAAATCCACAGACAGTCCACATTTTTGCTCCCTCCCAGCGCCCTACTTAAGAAGGAGCAAAAACGTGGACCGTCTGTGGGTCCCCGAGGACCAGATTGGGAAACACTGGACTAGACTATTAGACGGGACTCCCTACTGGGAGCTGGGAGGGAGCAAAAATGTGGACTGTCTGTAGTTTCCCCATGAACTGGATTGAGAAACACTGGTAGGGCGTTAAGAACAGACGAGGAGATGGGGGTTGCAGTTGCACGGCAAGCCTTTAACCCCGCCTCTCTTCCGCTCTGCCCGGCAGGTCTGAGCAACATCATCGGCATCATCGTCTACATCTCCAGCAACACCGGCGACCCCAGCGACAAGCGCGAAGAAGACAAGAAGAGCCAGTATAACTATGGCTGGTCCTTCTACTTCGGCGCGCTCTCCTTCATCCTGGCCGAGTCCATGGCCGTCTTGGCCGTCCACATCTACATTGAGCGCAACAAGGAGCTGCGTTTCCGCACCCGGCGCCGCCGCCCCCACAAGTCCGCCTCGTCCTCGTCCTCCTCGCCGTACTCCCGCATGCCCAGCTTCCGCTACCGCCGGCGCCGCTCCCGCTCCCGCTCCCGCTCCCGCTCCACCTCCCGCTCCCGCTCCACCGAGCCCTCCCGGGAGCCCTCGCCCGTGGGCATCAAGATAGCCGCTCCGCCTGCAGGGGGCGACGTCTCCATGTACACCCTGACCCGGGACCCGCTCAAATCCGGCCTCGCCGCCTCCTACAGTCCCGAGCACGACTCTGACTTCCTGCACATCCACAACTGCTTCCCAAAAGATGTCAACGACACCCTCAATAAGAGGACGACACCTGTGTGAAGCACCCCCCCATATTAGGGCCAATTTTTAAACCTGGCACGAAACAAACTTGTACTAAAGCTGAAAAATCAACACTCCTTTGCAGTATTTAAAACGGCTCTCCTGAATAACTAAACCGAGGAAGCCTCCTCTTACCTCTGCCACATGTAAACGGGGAGTGCAGGTGACCTTTCCGGCCTGTAGCGGCCTGTAGTCTTTTATAATTTATTGAAAAGCTTACCTGTATTTTCTGCTGCGAGCCAGAACATTTGTGTAGATTTTCTTTTTTGGTGCCACACTGTATTGTAACAGTACTTTGTTTCCAGTATTTCTGATATTTTAATTATTCGTTTTCTGACCTTCTGCTTGTTGCAGTTTTTAACCCTGTGACTTATTTGCTTTGAGTCCAGTCACTCGGCTTTGTACTGTGTTCTAATGAATATTTTTAACGGACTCCAATGCAGCGAAAAAATCCTCCCCCTCCTCCCCATCCCCATCCCCATCCCCCTCCCCATTGTTGCTGGGTGTGTACATGAGTACAGCACGCCACGCCCGTCTCGTCTGTTTACAGCCACTGTCACCTTTGGACATTCAAGTTCTTCCCGTGAACTAGCCATGATGATCTTCTGGATAGGGAAAAGAGTTACACCCTCATCTAAAATTTTGTTACAAGGAAATCTCATTTCTACAAGCCCAGTGTCAGCTTTCGCGAAGCGGGTAAGCAGGAGCAGGAAGCCGGGGAAACGGGGTTTATTCAGACGAAAAGCAGACATCCACGAACTTACTTAGACAATACAATGATAAGTCTGGGGAAGACTGACTCTGACAAGGACTAAATACAAAAGACAGAGCAAACTAACAAGGCACAGGCGAGAACAA
>JAODLC010000049.1:3333065-3355076 GCA_026781145.1 Hippopotamyrus pictus
AAGCCACATTCCAAAACTCGCTTAATCTGCTTAACAGTCTAATACTCCATTTATCTTCTTTAGTTTCATTCATATATTTTTTTTTTTTCATTCTATCTTCCATGCGTTGATTTAAGAGCTGAAACTTTGTGCAGAAAAATAATCGCTCGAAGGAGCATATGGAGTGTAAGACCTTGGCGTGCAGTCTCAGGTATCTCTTTCAGGTCCTCTTTTACGTGAATGTACGTTTTCTCCTTAAATGATGTTACGGGTGCATTAAAAAGCCTGGCTGTTTTGGAGGAGGAGTTATGGCACATCGGGGGGGGGGGGAATCGTCTGAAATCACACATGGACACAACCAAACCGCACGATTACAGCCCCAGACTCCCTCCTCTGTTCCCAAAGTTTGACAAAAGCCAAACTTTCATGTAGGACGATGCCATTCTGCTCCACATAATAAAAAGAGAAAGACATCAACAGCCGGAACAGCTGACGATCTCCCCTTCTGATTGGAAGAGAAACTAGATCAGCTCATTTAAATGCTGCCCTGCTATAAAGAAGCCCCCTGGGGCCGGCCTATGGACAGAAAGGCGAAGGACAAGAACATTTACAAAAGCCCCCAAAAAAATGATCAAAAAAAAACATATAATATACCATCCTGCACCTCAACCCGAAAAGATTCATTTTGAAATGTTAAATGTGTGATTTTTGGTGTGTGACCAATGGTCAAGGGAAGCAGGTTCGGCTTTTAGGGATGTTTCCGTGACCTTCTGAGCCGCAGGACCGGTCGCACATGGTCGGTGGAGCCTGGAAGGGGGAGAGTGTACGAGAACAGCTGCAGGAGCTCCAGGGCCAACGGGGGCTGCTGTATCACAGCCGACCTCCCCAGCACACCGCCGCAGCTGGAGCTCGAGTCCCACCCAGGCGGCCGAGCGCAGGGGGAGAGGGAGGGAGAGCAGGAGAGAGAGGGAGTGTAAAAAAAAAAAAAAAGTAGGGCACTATTATCTGTCTTCTTTTCTCAAACAGGAGACTGAGATTTGTGGGCAGAAAAGCTGGAGTGAAGCAGCGACGGCGGCTGCTGAGCCCAGAGCCCCAGGACGGTGAAGCGGGCGCTGAAGCTCAGGGGCCACCAGCCTCACTCGCACACGGGGGCCCCTCCCCGGCACGGCCATGTTCGAGGACAAGAGGACCAAGGTGAAGATGACCTTTCTGGTCATTCTGCTGGGCATCTCCTCCATGTTTGTGGCCGTGGTGTCAGACCACTGGGCGGTGCTGAACGCACGGGTGGGGCACCTCAACGCCACCTGCGAGGCGGCCCACTTCGGCCTCTGGCGGCTTTGTAAGAAGAGCATCTTCATGAGGGTGGAGGACCCTGGAGGCAGCAGTTGTGGCCCCATCAGCCTCCCCGGAGGTAAGAGTCTGTCTCCTCTCAGCCCTGCCGCTGGTGCCGGCTAACAGGTGTGTGTGGTTGAAGCCGGCGATCACACAGTCCTTTCCTCAACCTGCTGAGCAAGTTTGCTAGTTTACTGAATGCTGTGGTTCCTGTTCCTGGGCATGAACCAGAGGTGGAAAGTTCAGGTCCAGAAGGTAAAAATCCTGACCCGGGTTTTGCTTCAACCAACCAGTCACGCATAAAGAGTCACAATCACAGAGTACTCAGCTGGTTTATTGAAACAAAATCATGTTCTGGGTTTTTACTCTCTGGACCTGAACTTTCCACCTCTGGCATGAACTAAAATTCGTTTGAACGCAAAGTTCCCCAACCACAATGCCACCTGCCTTACAGATTAAAGAAGCAACTGGAAGTCTCCTTTGTATCATTCTCATTGTGTCTGATTATATTTGGAATGTAATTTCTGCACTTTCTGAAATGTCTGTTCTTATTTCCAAGCTAAGAAAGTATATTTAAACAGCAGACTCGCATAAATGCTGATTACATTGTTATGTATATATATTTCTCAGATCAGGATTATTAATTTCTTGTGACAAATGCTAGTATATTTGTTACAAAATTGAACTGAATGCAATTTTATTGACCTATTTATTGATGGACTGCTGTTGAACTCTTGAAGAAGAAACTTAATGCGGACACAGATAATCAAATCAGTGACAGTATCCCCACTTGCCTGTGTGTGACGTCCCATTTCTGGGGTCGGCTAGGTCTCCTGGCCCATGCACAGCCCTGGAGGACCAGCAGCTGCCTGTGCAGCCCAGATACCTCTGACCATTACTGCTCCATTGCATTAAAAGTTTTGTCTTCTCACATTGACCCAGAATCTCACAGTCACTCCTGACACAGACAAAATGCACATGGTTTTCACTCATCTCTGGTGGAACCACATTTCGTCTGAGCGCGTGGTGGGCGGAAGGAGAAGTTCTGCCAGTTTTGTAGTTCTCACTTATCTGCATATCGTGTTATTTCATTGACATTTTATTACCACTGTATATATTTCTACATCTGATTTGCAAAGAGTCTGGTTATTACTGATTAAAATGCTTAGATTTCTTCCGCCATGGTGCAGGACTGTCCAGGGAGACTCTCTCTCTCCTGGAACTTTCATACCTTAGCAGTCCCTAACAAGCCCTCTTGTTGGTCATCTGTTGGCGCCTCTCAATGATGGGCATGTCCAAGCTGCAGATGGAATGCATTACGGGTTCTAAGGGTGAAATTGTAGCCAAAACCCAAAGCTTCAGACAACAGAGCTTAGAGAGATACAGAACATCCATATTTGGACTGGAACCAGTAGGCTTCTTGTGTTCAGAGTCAGAGGTGGAAAGTTCAGGTATAGACAGTCCAGACCAAGAATTTGTTTCAACCAACCAGCTGATTATAAAGAGTCACAGTCACTGTGTTGAGTCCTCAACTGGTTTGTTGAAACAAAATCTTGACCTGGATTTGGACCTTCTGGACCTGAAATTTTCACCTCTGTTCAGAGTAATAGGTTGTCTTATTGTTCATCCCACTAGACAAGGGTTACCACCAGTGTGCAAAATACCCATCAATATTCGGGGAGGGGGTCCCCATCTCCCTATTGTTGCGCAATACCGATCTTGAGACCCCCTTAAATTTTTGCTTTTGAAGCTTTCTCATGGGTTAATCGGGGGTGTCGGACCCCCCCGTATTTCGCACACTGGTTACCATCTAATCCATGTCAGTATACAAGGACAGGAAACTACCATTTCAATCAATTTGAATGGACCTGGATCTCACTTAAGCCCAGAGTTCTTGCTGTGTGCTGATTGGTCAGTCTCCTATAATCTTGCATGTGTCACTAATGTTAATGTGACACAGCTGGATGAGTCTTTCAGTCAAGGAAACAAACCAAAGCACAAGAAGAACTGAACTATTTAGCCAAGCGCAAGAGCCTTTCAGTTTAAAAGTAGTTTGTAAAACCTGAAGTAACTCAAGGTGTCCTTCTTGACGTGGATTAGGCCGTCACCCTACACTGAAATGAAATCTTTACTTTTGTCTTAATGGACAGTTGTGCACGTGACAAAAATTTTGAGTCAAGACCAGAATGTTGAGTCATAACAAGAATGTTGAGAGTCATGTCACCTTTACCGAGTCGTGACCTAGTCCCCATGCCCCATTTATACAGTGCCTGTGGCTGTGATGGTGACACGTGTGTCAGGAGGGCCAGCGCCACCAAATGTGTTTCAGACGTGCGCTGCAGTGGGATGCTTAGTGCAAACAGCCCTCCCGAAATACACAGCTTTACTGCCAGCCATTTTTAAAACAATCATTAAACACACGGTGACTTTAATGAGGATCCATCACACATCAACAATCTGCTTTGTGTCTTCGTTTCCATAAGCAACTTTCCTGGGGTAAATGTCCCGGAACTACCTCCAGAAAGAAGAAAATGAGTTTTTTTGGTCCTAGTGTGAAGCAGAAAGAAAGTCAGCATAGAAATGGTTGAACTGTCTGCTCTTTTATCTTTCTTTCAGCCAAAAACTGTTCCTACTTCAAACATTTCACGTCGGGAGAAGAAGCCGAGCTTTTTGAGGTTGAAACCCAGAAAGGCAGGTCATGTATTATTTCATTGTACATTTTTGGGCTATGAAAGATGTATAAGTGGTTGGAACAGAAATCGAAACATCTGCTGTTGTTTTGCTATTGATGTCCATTTACGCTCTTCATTCCCAATTATGGAAAAAAGCAGTGGTGGTTCCTTATTGCATTTACATTCAAACTCCTGCATTTCTCTTCTACACCTCAATGCATGTGCCAATGCATTTCGATAACCTGAGCATTAAGCAGAGGTGTAAACCAGTCTGGCGGAGGGGACAGGGTTCGTTCCCCATCTGTAGCAGATATACTGGTAGGGGCATGCCAGTGGCACTTCCTGTGTCTTCTACTTCAGTGGCTCTGTCATGATCCTGGTAGTGCCCATTAAGTGCCGGAGGTGCCGCCAGGACACTGTGAAGCAGTAGGCACGTGCTGTGAGGCTCACGTGCAGACATGCAGCCACGTAGTAAAATTACGGGTATGAACCCCCCCCCCCCCCCCAAAAAAAAATAAAAAAATTTGTTTGCTACCTACCAGGCACGTAGCCAGCTAGTAAAATAACCAGTTCGAATCCCCAACGAGGTTTGCTGGACCTCATTCATTGCTGGCTACGGGAATGCTCACGTGCCTTGGAAAACCGGAACCATACATATTTTGATGTCCAAACCCAAAACGAGCATTATCCTTTATTCAACCTCAATTTTATTCAATTTAAGAGAGGACGCAAAAAGCGAGAGCACCATATTTCTTAATATAGGCTATAACCATTATCATGAAATTTTTGAAGCGTGTCCCTGGATTTTTACGTAGCCTTTAGATGTACGTGTTATGCAATTTTGCCATCTAACTGGAAAAAAAGTAATTTACTTATTACCAGGCATTATTTTTTTTCTTCACCAGTATCCAAATGCATATTTCAATGTAAATCAATATACGATTCATTTTTAAACTTTGAGCGAAACAACGTTTAAGCTCAACACGCTTGACTTCCGCCTTCCGATTAATGCTTCACCGCAGAGTACAACATCTCGGCGGCGGCGATCGCCGTCTTCAGCCTGGCCTTCATGATGCTGGGTACCCTTTGTCTGATCGGCTCCTTCGGAAGAGGCAGGGACTACCTGCTGCGGCCGGCTGGCATGTTCTTTGCTTTCGCAGGTAGAACCCAGGAAAAACAAGCCGAGCGGCGTGCACTTGTTGCAAAGCTGCAGTCAACAGCTGGTAATTAGTAATTAGGAAGGTTCTAGTCTTGGCCTATAACAGAGTTGTAAAAACATATTTAATCAACTGGATACTTATTCCACGTCGTACATTCATTATACAAATCTGCGTTTTGTAAATTATTTTCGTGAAATAGGCCTATGTTAGACTTAAATCTCTCGATCTGTGCCAAAACCCTGCGCTGCTCCATCAGGTCTGTGCATAATCATCTCGGTGGAGGTGATGCGACAGTCCGTGAAGCGCATGATCGACAGCGACGAGACCATCTGGATCCAATACTACTACTCCTGGTCGTTTGCGTGCGCCTGCTCAGCCTTCGTCCTCCTCTTCCTCAGCGGCATCGCCCTTCTTCTCATCTCCATGCCCCACATGCCCCGCAATTCCTGGGAGACATGCATGGACGCCGAGCCTGAGCCTCTGGATTAGGAGACGAAGGTGCAGCTTCAGTAGTCACGTTCGGTTTCGGTCGTAATTGTAACAGTTTGATGACTCACGTCATGATTGTAAGTAACAAATAAAGTGCACTACTACGGAACAAGTAACATTGCTCGTCTCAGATTATAATGGCTTTTGTTGTAACCGTTCTTTAAGGCTACTGTTTCTGCGCGACTGCCACTACGGAAGAACACGTGGACTCCTGCGTAAATTGTGAATCACCTTTCCCACAGACCCATAATAGTAATAAAAAGGAAATTATGGATGTGGTTAATGTTGCATGTGGCACGTCCTGCTGTCATTCTTATACGCTACTCTAAGAAAATAATTGATTTGTGGTCTGTCTGTTGCTAGCATGGCCACAATTACACGTAAAGCAAAAACTAGACAACATAGGCTATATATAAAATATACACTACGCAAAAATCACGATTGGTGCTTTAAATAACTGACACACAGCAAGCTAGCACCCATAGAGACGGACCTGCAGGGTGAGTAGCCCGTGGTCTGGGTTTACCGCTGTGTTCACTGCACGTGTCTTATGCTCAAACATTCAGTGAGTCTTTTGTAGGTACAGCTTTAAAAAAGGTTCGGGATCTTTAAATGCAGTTATAGCAAATCTTTAATCTTTTGATCTTATTTCATCATTATTTTAAGAAATAAAACAAACTTTTTCCCTACTAAAGTAATTTGGCTTACTTATAAACTGATTCTGTGTTATACTGTAGAACGTTTTCCCATTTTTCAGAGCAAATACTTATTACAGATTAAAACTTGAAAAGCATGTGTTTGTTTCACTTATAACATCAGGTTAAATTCTACTTTTTCAGTAGTTGTTTTTAGTGGTGTCGAGGTGCCCGGTCCATTTTGAGTCCTCGTATAGATTGTGATTAAATCCCGTGTTAACAATTGAATTTTGTTGTGTTAATTCATTGGTTGTGTTAAAGTCATTGGTTTTAGGCATTTTCAGTGCTCACACATGGCATGGCGGTTTTCAGGGAGGAAACTATTCACGAGGTGTGTGTATGTGTATATATATATATATACAGTATATATAGAGAGAGCTAAGCAAACTAAGTGCAAATACCGTTCGCTTTCAACAACCGAATGCAAGAATTGTGTATTTTATTACGGGTTTTAAAAGTTTAAGCAAAACGGCTTTTGTATTTTTGAAAAGCAACGTTATTCTGTAATTTACTCTTTTGATACAGTAACTTAGAAGCCATTGCTTCCGTCAGGTCAGTTTTATTTTTCTCGTCCAGATGTGGGTGACAGAGGTAACAGTTTGTTTACGAGGGTACATCTCACATTGGGTTTCGCGAGAGAAAGGAAACTGAAAAGTACCGCCCTACAAATGTGCTACTAAACTGTATGTCAAACATCACAGCAGACTTTATACACGTAAAATTTATGTAAGCAAAGTGTTGTCTTTATACTCTAGTAAAACGAGAGCACGTGAATGAGCGAGGTGTCACGTGAAGATGCATTTATTGTGAACATGCAATTGTATTTTATTGTACTTTTTAAATAAATAGAATTATTCAGGATACTCAATCACGTCCTGTATCTTTTTTTTTTTTTTGTTTAATCCAAGGAACTTTCTAGGATGTTACAAGGTGAATTATGTAAAATGTTTACAATTGTATAAATGTGTCGTTTATTACAATTTAGAAATAATTTTCAGAGTTTACACCTCTAAGCAATCAGAAATCTCCCAAGGGTGGCTTGTATAATCAATATAAGCATGCATATGAAATATAAATGTTTATTTTAAGTTGACAATTGCCTGGCTTTCTCTGGCATTTGTGGTTTTATATGGATCGCACCAATAGGGATATAAGAGCATGTCAGTCATCCATTCAGCCTTATAGGCAGCAAAGAAGTTCAGGACCAAGGACAGCATTTAAGATCAATAAGAGATTTAGCACCGTGGACAGAGTCCATCTCGCTCATGTCATAAACACCTCGGGCAGCTGAATTAACAAACCTGCTCCGCCCTATATCCTGACCTAACCCACGTCCATCAGAGGAGAAGGCGATGGCCGAGTCTTAGGATCACTCCAATACAGAGCCTTTCTTTCGGCATGTGGTCTCGCCGTGGCAACGGACATGAATCCGTACTTCAGAACCGGTCTCTCGCATTCCGAGACAAGTACTGTAAACGATCGCTGGAGGAAAAAAAAAATAAAGAAAAAAAACTGTTGATGTTGCATCGACAGCTACTGCATCGCAGAAATAAATACATTAAAAATACATGTGGTCATTTGGCTCTCCCCCCAGATTTACAGACTTGTTAAATAAAAGCCAGTTTGCTGTTATTTCAGATTGGCAAAAGACTGGACTTTAATGAGTGTGAAAAGACCTGACTCACTCTGCTGGGACCTTATACCGAAACAGACCAACCAGAGAGGCTTTGGGCTCCTGCTTAGTGTAGCCACACTGATCTCAGGGGGCTGCTGTCCTGTCTGAGTGACCTGGATCTGCACTGACAGGACAGACAAACTGGACTAGAATCAGTTTTGGGTCAGTTGAAAAAATATTACTTTGTACTGAGCTGGGCTCTTCCGCTACCTCAGATACGAAGTCATTCTGTATTCTCACAAACCCCTAGGATGGGCAAATGTTGATGTTAAGACTGAAAAAAAAAACAAAAAAAAAATCATGGTTATATAGCTGCTGTCAACTTTGATGGCAAAAAAGGATTCCTGCAATGGAAATCAGAGTGTGAACCTATCCTTAAATGAAATAACCGCAACAGTTTAGTTACACATTACTTATTAAAATTAACAATGTTTTACTCTGAGCATATGAAAGTTTATTATATGGGAAACAAATGACAGGTTGGTTCCATCTAGTGCCCAAAGAATTTATTGCAAAGTTTAACACCATTATGCCAGCCCGTGGGCTTTATAAATATATGCCAATCTAATCAGGTTTCATATAATAAAATGAATTATGCGCTGTGGAATTCTTCTGAGAAACACAGAATTACAACGGTTCTAAACTACAATAGTCAGGTTACAAAATGAACAGTATTATGGATTCAGACAGTCCAGAGACGATAACGTGTGTCATTGTAAGACGTGGTTTCTCTGCTTCAGCCTCTAGAACAACAGACATAAATAAAACAGTAAACTTTGTGTGCATGGCCAGTATAAATGGACAGGAGAATGGATGGCTGCATGTTTGCTGTGGGCCAGTATGGATCTAAAGACTCGCACGGGGCCTCCTTCCCCAGATGAGTGGGAATGAACAAGAAATACTGGTGGAGACAGGAGCAGAGACACTGGGAAGGGGCCCCATGGCAGCCTATACACTGACGGTACTATCGGCTCGCCCAGTGGTCCTGCTGTGATGTCAGCCGGCATCTCCTCCATCTATCTTCCAACCGCTTATCCCAGTGAGGACTGCAGGGGGCCCTCCAGCCTGTCCTGGGGCGCACAGCACACAGGGCAGGGATCCAGTGCTACACCCCAAATGGGATGTCAGTTCACTGCAAGGCACAGGATGCACATTGGGTAATGTAGAGCAGCATGCATTATGGGTAATGTAGAGGTTCCAGTTAACCAAACCGCAAATCTTTGGACCGCAAGGTATATTAGCAGGATGTGTGAGGATCCTGCACACTCCGCACACACAGAACAGGGGGAGGATTTGAACCTTGAACCCCTAACCTTGGCTGTGTCAAACCCCCCCCCCCCGCCCCCCCACGTATTATAGCCTCACATGTTAGGCTATAATACGTTTTGTGCTTAAGTGAGCCTCCACTTGAAGCAACACCAAACAGCTCAGTTTTACCAACAATTTCTGCAATTCACAGGACAGGCTGATCTAGTGATTATCATTCTCCCAGGAACCGCGGCAATTTGCCGCTTAGGGTCTGACCCTTTGACCCCGTGTCCAGCTCCTTAATCACTGTGGAGCAGTATTGCCAATATGATGGACAATTTGCGAACACATACATCTCCATGGTTAAAAAAGAACATGCATAATTCAGAGCTCATTCATAATTTATGGAGTCACTGTAGGTCCTTTCTTTCCGTGAGGTGTCTAACTGAGGACAGCTTACAGAATCCCTCTAGTCACCAAGCAACAGTTACACATAGGCAGGAATAAATCACAGAACACTGACTTCAAAAAATCTAATTACATATTATGCATCTTGCTCGGTTACTTTACAGTGCCTTAACATTGCTATCATCTATTCACCTTCTATGTTAAATAACACTGGATGGGAAATAACACTAGTTATCTCATGTAACCTTTGTTACATGATGTTCAGCTGCAAGGCTCCCCCATGACCTGGAGCTGAAGGTGATCCACACAGGAGATTAGGAATAAGGCAGGAAGGTGAGTCACATTCTCTGCAACGCCACATTCAGGGTTTTTTTTTTTTTTTTAACCGACCGTGTAATTGCAATAAAACAGCTACTGGCATGTGGAATATTAGACAGACAGGTAGCCTTTCGAAGTTCCAGTCACATTCATGGTGACACATTTAATTAACCAGCTCCTTCTGAATCGCAAATTAAGGAGGATGTCTCGATACAGGCACGCCGAACACGCTATTTGTGCCGTGTTTACGTCCCTTTCGCAGCCATCAGTTCATTACGCGCGTGCTCTTTCTTAGCCGTGACAATTACCGCTTTATTTTCGTATACGGGGCCCTATTGGTCAATGCTGTGTTTGCCTACATTGTGTTGGTCTCAAAAATTCTGTTTGGTTTAACAACTCTGTTTTTTGACTATGGTGACTTGGGATGGAATGACTGACCTATTTTCCTGATTAATAATCAGGTCATATTCCGTCTTTTGCTGTGGACATTTGGCTAAATTTTTTGTAATTAGTCTTCAGTTATTTGTTTTTTTTTTAAATGGTATTTCATAGAAGCATCTCAAATCTTAATAGAAACTATTCCTGTGTGTTAGTTAATGGCTCAGTTGTTATACTAGAATATTTTATAGTTTAAAGCACAGATGTGTGTTAGTTAATAACTCAGTTGCTATGCTGGAATATACTATAGTTTAAAAGAATGATAACTGAGAATGTTAGCTGAAAAAATTTTCATATTTTCGTATTTTGATTGTTGTCTTTGAAAAGCTCGCACCAAAAGCGAGATGCAGGCATGAAAAGGAAAAAAAGGGAGCAGTTTGATCAGTTCTTCTTGTATCATAGGCGCTCAGATATGATGGAGGACGTGAGGCCACCGTGTCCAAGATTTTAACGTCACGTTCCGTTGTCCGTCAACTGATGGCATAAAATGTGTATCTATATTCCGCAGAGAAGAGAAGACATAAAAATTTAGACACTACGGTGACAAACACAGACAAACACAGCCGACACTAAAGAAAAATTTCATGTGATGTTACTGACATTTCTGGTCATTACTAAAACTCTTAATTACACAGTGGCGGCGATTTCCCAGCGCGAACCTGATGCACTAGAACAACGTGCTAGACATAATGACCAAGCAATACATTTAGCAATGAACCACAGACTGTTAATTAGCCTGTATGTGGGTTGCTGGTGTCTCTTTAACTTCATATGGCAATATTATATGTATGCTTGTATGGTATGTTATATTACTTAATGAAACGTGAAGCAAGGTTGTCTCGAAAGCTGATACAAAACTAAAATACCAAACGCGTCTGAAAGAATTTATTTACGATATAATTATTTAAATTATTTTTACATTATTTATCTAATATATTCTGTTTTGCGAATATGATTTATATCACAACCGCGTTGAGCCTTAAAAGCAGATCGTTCCTGACACCTTGTGGCTGAATGCTGACTCTGCAAGTCAATTCCATATTGACACTATCGAAGGGAGAAGGTAAGTTTTGAAACCTCCTACGTGTGGGATTTTTTTTTCAGCGATTTCAGTCACCGCGTGGTGCTTAACTTAATCCGATCCTCTTGGTTTAAACCAACCTGGATCCCATTTCATTAAGTACAGGGCACAAGCCACGGATGCACCATGAATTTTAGCTCCTGGTATGATATACTTGGTGTTGATGGATTTTTACGTCTCATAATGCAAGCTGTGTAGGTGGGCATGGCCATCTATCCCCGAGATGTTTAGTCATAGATTTCAGAAGGAATCATTATTATTCAGCTCTGCCAAGTCGATGTAACCTCCTGGCGATCCCTACATTGTCTTCTGTCTGAATCTTCGGAGTTCACAAAGGCATATTCATTGTTGGGGTGACTTTGAGTCTCTCCTGCTTATTGCCTGTTGGCTTCTGATTCTTTTACCTTTTTTATCCAAATCATGGGGTCACTCATAATATTTCCAAAATAATACAAGCTTCGGTCTGTTCAGTTGTGTTCATCTGTGAGTCTGCTGGTGTGTCACCATTTTTTCTGTGGCCCGTGGTATTCTTACAAATCTTCACCAGCACCAGAGGTCAAAGACATCAATATTCTCCCTTTTCTGTTTCTTTGTTGTCTGCCTTTGATGTTTATAAATAGTCACGGAAAATACAATATTCTGAGTGAGGTACCCAATCTAGTGGTGTATTTCCAGTTATTAAATACGCTCAGCTCAAAAACAGCCCAATGTCCTGCTTTATACGTTTGCTCCAGGCCCATTGCAAAGTACTTTAGAAAGACAAAAAATGGAAGAGATGATCACTCTGCTTCTTTCCCCATAATGAAAGCTGTGACACCAATTTGGGTACTGCACCTGTCTCTAGGCCTTCCTCAGTTTGGGTACTGCACCTGTCTCCTGGCCTTCCTCAGTTTGGGTACTGCACCTGTCTCCTGGCCTTCCTCAGTTTGGGTACTGCACCTGTCTCCTCGCCTTCCTCAGTTTGGGTACTGTTCCTGTCTCCTGGCCTTCCTCAGTTTGGGTACTGTCCCTGTCTCCTGGCCTTCCTCAGTTTGGGTACTATCCCTGTCTCCTGGCCTTCCTCAGTTTGGGTACTGTCCCTGTCTCCTGGCCTTCCTCAGTTTGGGTACTGTCTCTGTCTCCTGGCCTTCCTCAGTTTGGGTACTGCACCTATCTCCTGGCCTTTCTCAGTTTGGGTACTGCACCTATCTCCTGGCCTTTCTCAGTTTGGGTACTGCACCTGTTTCCTCGCCTTCCTCAGTTTGGGTACTGTCCCTGTCTCCCAATCTTCCCTTGAACACCCCCAAACTAACTGTCCAAGCAGTCAGGGCCTGTGACTTGCAGAGGGGCCGAAAGTCTGTTTGGCTGGTATGCATTACCCACCTGTGTGCAGCATTGTCAAACCAAGTATTCAGAGTACATTCACGATTGTGCATTTCAGTTGAGCAAAACTGTTTTCAACAAAAGTGCAGGTTTAAATGCCATGGATAATTACTGTACTCATTAAACCAGACTGCAATGTAAACGGATGTAAGAGCCTGTAGACATGAAGTTTGTGACATCTGGCATGCAGCTTCTGGACGGCATGTACCCGCGTCGCTCATTTGTCCTCATCATGGGGTGAGGTCTTATTGGATAATTTTGCAGCAGCAGATGTGAAACAATCAACCATCCCCAAGAGGCAGTATTCCAGTTAGTCAAGCCACGCTGACGGGGACTCCAGATCATTTAGGTCACATTGCAACTAATACGCATCTGAAAAACCACAAGGGGAAACCTATGCATGCAAGCAGGTGGGGAACCCTTAGCTGAAGTAGTTCAGGTATCATGTAAATGAGATGTGACATGTGCTTTTCCATTTATCTGATTCACATTTTACCTTCACCTGTTAATGATCGAGAATCCCCCCCCACCCTGCCTTCCACATGCGATCCTAACCTAAGGCCTGGTTACTATTATTATATTTTGTGTTGGAGAAGAAAGGTACTCATAACATAAGATTCCAGTAGTGCCTATTCCTTCAGCCCTTTAAGTTCACACTGTATAACACTGTGTCCATCATTCTTGCCAATGATCCCAAATTCCAGAACTTACTATACTGTAGGCCTGTTTGTAAATCTGCTGACTTGATCGTGTTCCATCTTCTGGAATATTCCCGGTGCTCTGACTGTGGGGTGACCCTCCTCTAGTACCGCTAGCTCAGGGGTGTCAAACTCCAGTCCTGGGGGGCCAGAGTTTTTGGTTTACCCTCATTTAACACACCTGATACAACTACTTGTGCTAATTACAACACAGTTCTTAAGCTGAATCATTTGTGGTAGACTAGGAAAGAACTAAGCTACACTGGGCTCCGGCCCCCCAGGACTGGAGTTTGACACCCCTGCGCTAGCTCATTCTCATCCACCTGAGACACCCAATGCATGTACTCAGTGGTACTGAACAGTTGAGGAACCTCCGCAATACTGGAGATCACACCTTTCTCTTTCATCTCATAAAACTGGCACGGATGCTAGACTTCAGAAAGAGGGATGATATTTCGACAGAGACATCATTTTGCGTGTTCCAATGAATTTAACGATTTTCTCCAGGTTCACCAGATCAGGCTGTTTGTTTCAGACTCAGGGTAACAGTACCTAAAGGAATCAAGCACACTCACGCAGCAGCAACGGAAGCTGGCCGAAAATTCCTATGCCAAGTCTTATCCATCCATAACATGCAGAGCCGATTCTAGGGACACTGGGGGCCCCCATGCAAAAAACTCCATGGGGCCCCTCGAAATTTTACATGGTAAAATTTATGACTATTACTACAGTGTGAAGTCTAAATTTATAATATCAACAAAGGGAATTTAATAAACACAATTCTTTCATTTTCACTTTACTGTGAAAAACAGAATACACAAATAGACAGATTTGTCGTTGTAATGTACTATGTAATCAGCCCAGCTTGAGGGCCCCGGGCGAGTGCCTGCCCTGCCAATCCTGGCCCTACGCCTCTGATAGCATGCAAACAGTACAGCATGAATACCAGGCATTGCTGATCCTTATTTCTCTATAATGGATAATTGCCGAAGGTGGCTGTTATAGAAGAACAGCCTGGAGCTCTGCTTGTTGCTGTTGTCTGCTGTCTTACAAGGTGCACAGCACATGACACATAGTATAACAGTGTTTGCATATCCCTTATTTTGGTACCCATGAATAATTCATTTGAAAAATTTCAGCTTGGACTCAATAACCAGGCACATCACTGTTCAGCTCTTCCTGCCAGTCACACCTGCACCATGTCATGTGTAGTCAGAGTAAAATACTTGCCAAAGATCGGACTCATCATTTTTTCGCAGTCAGCCATGGAATTGCATTGGTAAGTGAGTCAGACAGGAACAGACATTCTGAGAGGTTCATATGTCCATTTTAAAACATGTTCATTGCATACATGTCTGATTTTTCTCAGAGGTTGCACAGCATAAATATGAATAAGACCGGGGAACAGTTACTGTGAGAAGTCTGGGTAAATGTAACTTAATTAATGAATGACGAAATATCTCCATTCTACCCCAGCTTCACACCCTATTCCTGGAAGAACTTAGTCTAGATCTTCAGGATATTAATCACATTATTTTCAAGTATCGTTTCTGATTTCCCCATTTCGCTCCACGTTCCTTCGATGCTTGATTTCCAACAACCTACCGAATTCGTCTTTCTTGAAACGTGTATTTAAGTAGCACAGGCCTACAGTACAGATATTTAAGAGAACACTTGACTATCACTAAGTGATAGCTTTATTTCCTTAAGCTTTATTTAAGTTCACTTTATACGACATCATTATTTATGACCACAAGAAGCAGTTATTGGCTCTGCCATTCCTATACCGCGTACCTGGGGCTGGTTTATTGCCAGGTTCGGTCAGCTGGCTGGGGTGAGGTTTTCAGTTCGACACAAGCCTAATTTGTCTGTTTCGTTTGCAAATTTATAGCTTTGCTGCTAGATCTGCTGGTGAGTAACGGAAACCGCCTGACGAAATTCGGCTGAGAGACCCTCAAGAATATGTTTGCGAAATTATGTTTGTTTTTCGGAGTTTTTTCCTTTGTATTTACGTCATACCCTGTTGTAGTCGAACAAAAAATATTTTGCTTCTCGCAATTTGTCTAAATCATAAATACCGTAGTTGTAATAGCAGGAAAGGTGTTTCCGTGGAACACACTGGGACTACACTAACATGTGCAGCCTAACGTTTGGCAAGAGTTACTACACAGTTACTTGATCAAATGAAAGTTGGGCAGATTTTCAGATACGAAATGTATATACAAAATACTGTATAGGCTACCATAAATAATGACCGCCAGCCGCATAATCCAGCATACCATTACAATACAGGCTACAGTAGCAAATGATTTTCATCTATTACAGTAATTGTTTTAAATTATCGACTGCTTTACGCGGTAGGGAAATGTAATTGCATCACATAAAATGAAAACAAGGAAAGAGTGAAAGAGGAAAAATGAAATGGTGAAAAGATGTCTTATTGAATCGGTTGTCAGGGCATGAGTAATGTCGCTGTATCACACTTATGCTAAAAGTTTCCTTTTTTAAGAAAGCAGCCGCCGTTATTTGGGCAAGTGTTACAAGGAAGTATTTAAAGGTCATATTTCGAGAAACATATATATACAAGCAATCAACTTTCCCAGTACGGAATTTGTATTAGTTCTCGCAGTCGTGATGACTGTATGGATGCTCCCGCAGGCTGTATCACCGACACCCCGCAGCTTCTGGATAAGAGCAGAGGGAAACACCGCGTCCTGCACGATAGCGAATAAGAAATTGCTCTTAACCGGGCGACTAAAGAGCGGCTCTTTGCTCGTCTAACTGTACCGGAGGAGCGACGGCGTTTCCGCTCTCATTCCCGCGTGCCTTAACGTTCCGTCCTGTTTCGCGTACACAAGATGCGCCGTCCACCACCCCCCCTCGGAACAGTTCGTGATCACAGTTTGAGTGTGCTATCCAGCCTGCCTGCTTGCGACGCTCTTTAAACACATGATCCGGCCCGGGGACATTGCTTTAAAAGAGCATTTTAAAAAAAGGTCTGTCTTTGTTTTATAAACCACTGCTGTGCACAATATCGGAACTAAAAGTATTGCGTACACTCTGAACACCATTGGAATTGCCAGAATATGCTGATGAAGGAATACAGAATATGTATGCCACTAACAGTGGAAGAGGTAAGATGTGCTTCATATAGCCTATTAGCGGAATATTTATCAATGGCAGTAACCGCGATATGCTTAAGTAATTGTGTTGCGCAACATTTCAGCGTGTGCTTCAGACTTTTGCATTGGAATCATGCAAACGTTGTGTTTATCCACTGAATGTTATTGTTTTTCTTATTGTTTACAGTGCATGGGTATATTACTGTTGTGCTTATGGTTGTTGTACAGTAAACAGAGTGATAAAACTGACTAATTCGGGTTGATATTTGAGCAAGGTCTCTCGCTGCTGATATTTCCTATTAGACATCTGCCAATATAATTTCCTAAAATACACCAGATGCAAAGGATTACAATGTGCTTCATAATGTTAATAACGTAATATTTGGTGCTAGAAATGAAAAAGGAGCATGTGTGCAGTACAGTTGTTGTTTTACAAATACGTTTTGATTTGATACTTTTATGTCTATTTCATTGATTTTTAATGTTAGCCTACAGCTGTCAACCTGAATCGGCGCCTTTCCCGTTGTGAACTTAAATATTCCACTTGGGTTTTGTATTACAGAGCAAGGCCACTTGCTGGCGCTGTCGGAACTTAATCATGTCAGTGAATGAAAATTGATCTTTGTTGAAATTTTCACAGGGGATACTTTCTTTGTCACGCAGTTGCCTTGTCCACACAATGCACACGAAACACCAGAACGGCTTATCAGCCACGCGGGTCAATATTGCACTGCTGCAGCCACCTGTTAAGCGCTTAAGTGTATTAGATACGAATGTATTTGTAAAAACCCACCAAAAATGTATCTATTGAATAATCTGTTTTGGTGATGATGGGTTGTGCGGTGGGGGACGGTTGTAATGTACAGTTCACGTTCTCAGGTGATATCTGTGTTGTCGTATAACCACTTGTCACTTGTGTGTTTTTCGTTCCTCGTTGGCTCTTTGTGGGGTGGAATTCCATCAGGTAGGCGGTATCAGGTGTAAAGTGCGGCATTACGTGATTTTACTATGAGACTGAATCTAATCTTTGGGAGTCACCGCTGTAATCTATTTCATTTCCTTAACTGTTCAATTTGCTTTGAGATGATGATGATGATGATGATGATGATGATGATGATGATGATGATGATGGTGAGGACTGCAGGTCTCTCTATCTTGCGGTGGCTGAAGAATCCATCCATGAGTCCTAAATGAAATTGTTTATGTTTATGGCCTGAAAGAGGAATTCTGCTTCTTAGTTGTTCCAAACAGGGGACCGTCAGCATCAGTGGGGTCTCACTGTCCCCCCTCATTTGTTTACATGCTGTATCTCTGCATGTGTTTATTCAAACTTCTCCATGGGTCTTATTCCGGACTATATATAGGTTCCCTACTTAACTGCAGCCATTTTTGTTTTGTTTCCATGGTGGAGTGGATTATTCTGCTATGGAAAATATTGTAAAGGTTGCCATTGAAAATAGCCCCAATAGAGGCGCTGTTATTAAAATAACTGTTTGACATGTGCTTTTTGGAAACTACCAAGACCTCTAGGCAACAAAATAGCTTATATTTACCAATATTCAGGTTTTATTTATTTATTTTTGCCATGCCTTTATTAGTTTTATGTATATTTATCATTACTGAACCATACTGAAAGATTAATAATTAAATATTTTACAAAAACATGTGATTTAAATTAAACTCAGGAGCATGTATTTTGTCTCCATAGTAGAAGGATTTTCCACTATCAAACGGGTTTCTAGATTTCCCACGGGTGAATATACACAGCGTATATCGCTGTTTGCCTTCTGCACATTAGCTGCGCTCTGATTTTTCATAATTTTGTGGATGATAAATTATGTATCACGAAGAATGTTGATAAGAGACTGAAAACTGGCTGCGTTTGTGGAGAAGAATTCGGAGCGTTTGTTAAAAATCTGTTAAGTAGCTTAAATTAATTGCCGCTTAGCGGTAAGTAGCCTAATAGCCAGGGGACCTATAACTGCTGCTGGTTACGCCAGCTTTAGTATAACAGTGGTATCGGCCAGGAGTCTATGGCGGACACGTCTTCCATGTTAACAGGAGGTGGTAGGGGGGCGACGGCGAGTGCAATCAGCGGCGTTGGCCGCGCTGCCTGCCTGCCGGTGCGGGGTGTGACGGGCAGCCTATTGCCGGGACGCTTCGCCCAGCCCCGGTCAGGCTCGCTGATGAGCGCCTGGCTTATGCTTTCTGAGGAGCACCGCGATGTCTCGGCCTGAGATCGCCCTGTATCTTGATTAACTGAAGACCGGCTGCATCATCTGCTCACGCTTGGTGGATCCCCTCCCCGGCCCTTGACATTTCTGTATTGATGCAGGGCGGAGGTCGTGCACTGCTGTGATTCACAGGCGGGAGCGGATTTCTCAGCGCCCTTTCCGTTCCTAATTAATGTGCATAGACCCACCGAGGGTTTATTAACAAGCAGCCCCGATATTCAGATACTCTAGTAAAACGAGAGCACGTGAATGAGCGAGGTGTCCCAGCCCGAAGAGCTCTCCTGCTCGGCTGTCCTCCCACTCAAGGACAATGAGTCCCTCTGATGGGCGCAATATCCTTTCCCTGTATAATTATCCCCTCTCCCCCGCTTTTGGCCAAATACAGCAGTTCCCAAACTGAGGAACATCCACTGTATCTTTTTCGAAATTGGGACCAGCGCCCGGCTAAACTTTCTCGGCGGTTAAAACAGAAGCGCCCGGCGGGGCGCAGATGGTGCCGGATGCCCGGCTTTCGAGCCGCATCTGCAGCACCCTCCCCGCTAAATCGCTGGGTTTAAAGCGTCGCTGCTCTCCGGTCTCTGATCTGCCCTGAGCGAGCATAGGATATGATGGTATACGCTTTCATTTATGTGAGGTCCCACCTCCCCGATAACAATAAAGCATCTCGAAAAAATGTCCCTGTTAACATGTCATAACAGGCCATCACAGAATTACAACGCGACTCGGGGCAGTTCTAGATTTCTTTCATAATTTCTTTCATGATTTGCTTGTTTTTTTTTTTTGCTACTTAAGTTATACTAGCGCGTCTTCAGAGGCCTCAGAGCGAAGTTCATTAGCATAACTGACACATTTTAGTGCAGAAACCATGTGTGTGTGTGTTTTTTTGGAAAGTGCCAGTTAACACCAACAGGGAGTGTTTATTGCGGCCTTCATCTAAAAGTGTGGATGCAGTCATGAAAACAGGGCCCCCAGTGATACTGTAATTTGTTTGTGAAACACGGGAAGGCTTCTCACCTGAGACATACTGACAGACAAGAGAAAGGGCGTCTTTGTCAGCAAAGGGCGTCACTGTGTTTTCAATATTGGGGGCGACAGGGACGAGTCAGTCCGTCCTCACGTTATCCTCTATGAACTCGTATACTGTACCCATGTTTACCCGTCGGCAGCAAAGCAGTTTGACAAAACATTAAACAAGCAGCTTAGCCGAATCCACGACTGACCCGCATCTTTATGCTGTCAAATTGCGTTTTTGAACTGAACGACGGGCATTTCTGCACTTTCCAAGGCAGTAGTAGTTCCAGGGCAGTAGCTCCCAATCCTGTTCCTGGTGCTCCCCAAAATGTTTTAATTCCAACCCACACTGCTTTCAACCTGCCACATTCGTTATTAGCCTATTAGGGACCATATAAGCCTGATTAAGGTAGGGTTGAAAATCATTTTGGCAGAGTGGGAGGCAGGAACAGGATCGAGAACCATTGCGTTAGTCTATAGTTTCAACATTACCAGAAGTAGCATTTCACTTTATCTATCTGCTTTAGCCAAAGGTAGCTGCTGCGTGACCTTTTTGAATTCCTGGAGCATCAGGAGCCACCTGACAGTGAAACAACCAATCACAGCAGCGCAGAGTTCAGAGCGTCCCTCCCAGGGTCCCTCTGGCTGATCCAGTCTAGCACCAGCCATGTCACTGTGCCCACAGTCTCTTTCAGCACCGCGTGCTCTGGGTCATTGGTAAACATTTCCATAAACCAGGGGTGGGTGATCTAATCCGGAAGGGGCCGCTGTGTGTGCAGGTTTTCGCTGCAACTCCCTGATTATATTACTAATTAGAGGACTGATTGGCTAGATAGGATGGGACGTGTCCCACAGGTCCCCACCATAAGTAACACACATGTTTGTCAGACCCTGTAGCACCTGTGACATCACCCCTGAGTGGCTCCTGTAGCATCTGTAACATCACCCCTGATTGGCTCCTGTAGCATCTGTAACATCACCCCTGATTGGCTCCTGTAGCATCTGTAACATCACCCCTGATTCTCCAGTGAAATGTCTAAAAAAATATATTTTCTTGGACTGTATTTCTTCTCTTCTTCCAGTAGCACTGCCAGCAGCCTTAGGGTTATAATTCCGGTTTCTTGCTACCTGCTGACTCGCTGTTTTATTCCCATAATTCTTTCTCCACAGATCCACAGTTTTGTAGTTAAGAAAATTAACCTCACTTGTTCCCAAAAGCGTATCTGTGCAATGAGTTGCCTGCACCCGTATACACTGACCTAGGAATACAGGTGAGTAGTTCACGTCCAGAGAGTAGAAGTCCAGACCAAAATTTTGTTTCAACCAACCAGTTGAGTACTCTGTGACTGTGACTCTTTATATGCAACTGGTTGGTTGAACCAAAATCTTGGCCTGGACTTTTACTCTCTGGAACTGACTTACCCACCTCTGCCCAAGGAGAACCTGATGGGGAGAAGCTGCAAAACTGATCCTGGAGTTCAGGTGCCCTGTATCCGGGCAATAATCCTTCACACTGCTGAGGACCAGACTGTGCTCCATGCCCCAGAAGGCCAGTGGGTGTGTGTTACACTGTTTTGGGGGGTGTGGCTTAGTCGGTTAACATACTGTGTCTGAGATTGGAAGGTTGCTGGTTCAAATCTCAGGGTCAGTCCAGTGATTTTGCTGTTGGTTCCTTGAGTAAGACTTTCTCTCCCTGCTTTCTCACAAAACAATGTATGTGACTTTAAATATAAGTCTGCTACAGAAATAAAATATGGAAGTTTCTTTATCGGCAGCTTTTGTTTTTGAATTTTAACAAATTTTGCTGTTGTTCCTGGGGGCTTGTGCCTGTGCGGCCCTGGATAGGCTTCAGGCCCCCCCCCCAAGATCAGGATAAGTGGCCAAGAGATGAATGGAGATCTTGATCCAGTGTGCAGATGAGTGCTTTCTGAAACCCCCAAAGTTGTCTCTTCCGTCGTCAGCTGCCACTCCAAACCATCTGAGAGCTGGTGGCCCTCATCGTTATGAGGGGAGGGGCCACTGCCATCGCGGAGGTTTCTCAGTCATCCGCAGAGAGAAGCCACCAAACTCTGCGATGCTCACCCGCCCC
>JAODLC010000049.1:3365131-3394994 GCA_026781145.1 Hippopotamyrus pictus
GGGGGGGCTGGGCCACAAATACCCCCTCATGACCCTGACCCTGCTGAGCACACTGGTCGTAATCGAGTATTAATGAGATTGGGGGAATCCACCCCCCCTCCCCGCCGTCCAGGGCGCTGAAATGAAATTCTAGTAAGTCTTTCCATTGGCCGGCAGGGGGTTTGCTGAGGGGATGCTGAGGGGCCAACGAGGGCGTCCAGGGCCGCTACTATAGTTAGCCGTCATGTTTGGCCTCGGCAGCTTCCGCACAGCCCTGATTCACTCATTCACTTCGTCCATCTAAATGCACAGAGAAAAGGAAAATGCATGAACACTGAATATTAATCAACAGTCACTAAGAACAAATGCGCTGATACATTATGCCAGCAGTTCTCAGGCTATGCTTCCGGTGCCATTACTGGTGGGGGCGGGCTCTGCAGCGATCAGTGTATCCAGCGGGGGGCGCTGTCTGCTTTTTCATACCATCGTGCCTGGTATACGGTATATGACGGTATTTTTTAAAGAAAAGGTAAATCATATAGGCTGCTTATGGTAAACTGGTTCATCAGTGCGGAAGCTGAGCGCTATAGGGATACGAGAAGACAATTCCTTGTTGCAGAGTTTAAAAGATCACCGATGGGCCGCCGCATGCTGCACGTGCTGCGACAGTTTAAGGCGCATTTTTGGTGCATTATGTTTTAGTAGCATTAGTGTGTTATTCTTTGACTTTTTTTATCTTAAAAGGCTCCAATCACCGCTAACGCTGTGGACAACAATGCATGGCCTCAATACGGCATCTACCTATCAGCATCATAGAAAGAGGGGAATCTGTTTTTTACAGTATTAAGAACAATACCTTTGGGATTCCTACATATCGGGGTATGCCGTAATATGGGGCAGTGCAGAGGTAGATTTTTCAGGCCCAGAAAGAAAAAATCCAGACCAAGGTTTTGTTTCAACGAACCACCTCAGTGACTCTGTGACTGTGTCTGTGACTTTATCAGCTGATTGGTTTAAACAAAACCTTGGTCTGGATTTGTCCTGAAATGTCTACCACTGAGACACAGTGTAAAAAGTTTGAAAACGACTGCATTATGCATTTAATTATCCCTTTTTAACTTTATATAAATAAGATATACAAATTAGAGTTATATGTATTAAAGTATCATTGCTTTCCACTACAGCATTTGAGCTGTACGAGCAATAATAGGATGGGCTGGTACACTTGGTGTAATCCCATAATCCTTTGCTCTTTTTTCTAAACATCTGGAGTTCTGTGTGCTGGACTTGTAGCTAGGATGGACTGTTGTTCTGGTGGCGGAATGAACAGGAAGCTGGAAGAAATATTAGATGAAAAAGAGAGATTTGCACTTCAATGGCTGATTTAATGTCCCGCATGAATCAGAGGCAGCAGGGCTTTTAACAGTCATTTTCATCTGGGATTCATATTCCTGTCGCGTCTTTCTATAGCTGCAGGTCTGCCTCTGTGTGTCGAACCCGGGTCTCTGCGTGCGTAATGAGTCCGGCGCCTCTGGGGCTCAGCTCGGGGAGAGCAGGTTACAAGTCTCAGACAGACGTTCCCCCCCCTCCCTCCCTGCGCCTCCATCTGCCCCTCCCCGACACACACACACCTGCACCCAAACAGAGTGGCTTCCCAGAGAGAACAAGAAAGAGACAGACAGCAGGTGGCGTGGCTCTGTAGGACTTCAGAAAAACGTTAAATTTTTACTTTGTTCTTCGCCTAGTTCAAATAAAACCAGTCATGTAGAATAATGGAGTACTGTCGCAATCCTGGCGTGAAATGGGGAGGATGTGGCAGGTTTGGGGACAAAGTCATCTGTAACTCACTGCACCGAGAGTATAAAGTGAGTTTGCGTGTTAGATGAGGCACCTGCGGCCTGGTTTTGCTGGTTCAGAAAAGCATTTTATGCCCTGCTCAGCTCGCTCGTGGAGGACGCTGATGACATTTCCCCGTTCCATCCTCCAGGTCTGTATGCTGTCAGAGATTATTTACTCCACATTCCATATTCCGGAACTAAGGGAAATTAAGGAGGTGTTCTGCCTGTATTGATCTTCCCTTGAGGGTCTTTAAAATAAATAAATAGACGGACAAATAAATAAAGCAGAAAAATAACGCACACTGGTCACAGAAGTGCCGTTCGGCGTACTGGAGCCCAACTCGCCTCTCCCGAGTGGCTCTGTTAATGGCGTCCGTTACACTGTGAAAATAATGAAGTATTGTGAAGTCTAATACGCAGTGTTGCTATGGCTACTGTAAGTTTCCATGCATGAAATGAGTACTGCCATTTCCTAGGCTGTTAAAAAAAAAAACAAAGCGATTTTTCACCAGGCTGAAGTGGAGGGCCGTGTCCCAGAATCCCCCGGGTCTGTCTGTGGCACCTTTCGCGGGTGACGAGGTTTGTTCTGGGTTGGTGCGATTCAAAGTGCATTTTACAGAGCGCCGGCAAAACAACTCTGACAGATCGGCCTGGATATTTCTGTCACTGCATCAGCGGAGACTGTATAGTCACCCGAACTATTCTCAGGTTTTACATTTATGTTTTATTTATTCAGAGCCAAAAGAATGAGCATATAACACGAGAAAAGCAAATAAATAAAATCATGTCAAACGGCTGAAGCCCCAGTTCTGTTCTAATCTTTATTATAACTTGAACAATATTCAGCATCTTACTTCTGTGTTTCTGTGGGCTTTGTGGGTTGTTATTCAAAGAGCAGGCATATTTAGAATTGAAGGAATAGGCAAATACAGCCATATTTGAGCGATCCACTTCTGTTTAATTATCTCGGTCAGATCCACTTTCGAGTTACACAGCCGTGGTGACTCTAAATCTCCAAGGACACTCTATTTTTGCGTATTTCCAGCAAGAGAGTCGGACGTGACATTTTATAAGTTAATCTCACCCATTGGATGCCTGCACTACCTTTTACCACCCGATTGTCAGGGACATATGTGACATTCTGGGAATATTGGGGATATCCGTGTCATTGAGGAATTCTGCCGCTCTGAGAGCTGATTTTGGTGAATTCCAGCATCCGTATTTATGCAGGTAACAGCAGGAGTTACAGGACGGTGACTCTCTCGTAGTATAATAGTATAGTACTGTACGTAGTATAGTAGTACAAGTCTTAATCTTTAAAGTCGTAGGAAACCTGTCTCTCTCTCAATTGATTGGGATTAAAGCGAGTGGCATGGAGTTGCTCCCTGTTGTTCCAGTCCAGCTCTGAGTGCCTCCCTCTGGAATATTACAGGAAAAACAGCTAGATTAAGCAGATAGTCTGGCTGCCATTACTTCCTGTGACCCCCAGGGGGGTATGTGAGCCTCCAGACTGGAAATGGCTCCATTATCACGGGCGTCTCCCTCTGCACCCACCCTTTTCTCAGGAGTTTGCTGCGACTGGGTCAGGAGTCACGGCTACCAAGATCCTTAGATCCTCTGCATTTGCCCACCAGAGACACCAGGTTTCCTGATCATGTGACACTGTATTGGAGTTGTGCTCAATGATCAATTTTATATTACAAATGTTAAGTTTCACATTATATTATAGGCTTGGGCAGTATAACAGAAATATGGTGTACTGCAGTATTTTGGAAATTAACCAAGGTTCCCCCCCCACAGTGATATTTGCCGTTCTCCAAAATACCTCCCCCCCCCGCACATGCAGAACATTTTATCGGCAACATTTGAAAGCAGCGGAATAACATTGTTTTCGAAAATACCGGCAGACTACCATATGTTGCGGTAAAATGTCTGGACGTTATGGTAAGTTAAGTCCCGCCCAAGCCTAATTTATTGCCCTTCTGGCTTTGCGGTGGCTGCCCCCCAGGATGCGGGACACACATCCTTTGATATGCCGGAAAGGGCGTGAGCGAGCGGGGTCAGCGGCGTGGAAAGACAAAAGCAGCCTCTTGCCGTCATTGGCCGTGAGACGTTGTCCCCTAGCATCTCCGGCCTGAACGCTCCGCTTAGTATCGCTGCCATGCATCTGCTGCATCCGTGTCTGTTTGCATATGACATCTGCATGCGTGTGAAAGGGAAGTATGAATTATGCAGCAGCACTTTAACCCGAAGTGGCTTTTCTCTCCCGCACCCCCCCAGAAAACAATGAATATGGAGGCTCCTCTCTCCCACCGAACGGTAATCTGCTGAGGGCGGAGGGATTTTCACAGAAGAGTCTGCATGGCACAAGAAATGCGTCTCGCAATTAATCAGGCCGCGGTGGGCCGAAGGCAGAGGCGGCTCAAGCGTGCATTCTGGTTGCGTGTCGAGCGCATCCTCTTGCGATTCTCTGCCGACTCTGTGTCTTTCATACACAGCCATTGTCAGCACTGAAGAGTTTCAGTAAACATACAATAGATACAAAAGAAATGGCCGCATCTGTTTTCGAAAAGGGTTGGATTGCCTGCAGTTGCCTGGGACAATTTATTGCAAGTAAATAATACTTCAGAGTATTGATCTAGAATGTTATTTCTTTTCATATGGGAAAGAGAGGCTTATTTTGACTGTTGTAAGATAATCACACAGTAATACACAAAATAATAAAAAAGACCTTCTTCATACCGTTATGGAGTCTTTGAATAGCCTGTCAGCTAACGATAGACTGGCACCTGACTGTTAGAAGGTGATTAAAAATAGAAAAAAATATTGTGGGGAAAAAATTATACCAAGTAGCATGTCTGCTATAAGAAAACAAACCTTTCAGTACAGAGTGGTGTCTGAGGGCATCCGTGATTTCCGAAAATGTCCGAAAAGTCTCTGATAATAGCAGGTTGTGAGGTGAATGTCCTGGCATCAGCAAGCTGCCTGAGATTTAATTCAGTTCAATTTATTTTTATATAGCGCCTCTCACAACAGTGTCACCCCAAGGCGCTTTATACAGTTGTTTTGTGATACATTCCTGCATCATTTATGCAGAATGATTCAAAAACAGGGAAATTGGAAGATAAAGAATGAAAGAAGGAAAGCCAGATGACAGTGGAGGAGAGGAACCAAAAACTCCCAAGTAGGGAGAAAAAAACACCTCTAGGGGTCCAAAGTCAACTGGACCCCCCCCCCCCCGCCCAGGACATGCGAACATTGTAGAAAAAGAAAGAGTGGGCTTGCTTGCTAAAAGCAAGGTGTAGACTGTGATCAAGTTTGTAATGTTTGGAGCGTTTAACCCCTTTAACATTCAATGGCACTAGCAGGCACACTGATAGGTAGCAGGGATGAGAACAAGTCAGTCCTTCGCATGTCTCGGGTAAAAACATTGCAGGTCCGAGTCAAGTCATAAGTCATGTGCCCTGACTCCAAATCGAGTCGAAGTCTTTCCATCATTTTTACTGTTGAGTCACAAATCATCACATTTGTGACTTGAGTTCGAATCAAGTTGCGAAACAGTAACTTTAGTCCCCACCTCTGACAGGTAGTAAATGTTTAAAACCTGTCTGGCTTGGCAACATCTACTGAGGGACACAGACCATGGGATTCATTTCTGACAAGGGGTTCGGGCACTAGGAAGGGCGCTATATGATAATGGATTTGGGTTAGCTTGACGAGATCTTAGCGACGTCGAACAGCAAGGCATGTGAGAATGCCTTCCAGATTGCCATGGTGACACGGGTTCTCCCCCCCACCCCCCGGCATGTCTCCTGCAGTACAGGATCGGCCAGCTGTACATGATCAGCAAGCACAGCCACGAGCAGAGCGAGCGAGGTGAGGGCGTGGAGGTGGTGCAGAATGAGCCCTATGAGGACCCCGTCCATGGGCACGGCCAGTTCACCGAGAAGAGGCTGTACCTCAACAGGTAGGCAGAGGCCGCCAGCCCAGGGCTCCCAATGCCAGCGTCCATTCAATCAACATTTCATCCAAAGTAGCAGCTTGTATTTACAGCGATGATTCACATAAGTATATAATTATCTCCAGTTCCACACTGAAATAAAGGTTTTTTTTTGCCTGCCAATACAGACACTTATGATTAATCAAACAGTTGTATGCCGTAATATTTTCTTCCTGGAAAGGAGTGGTGTTAATGAAATAATTTATCTTTTTTCCAGTTTTTTTGGAAGGAGTTGCAGGACTCAGCAGATGTTGCTAAACTGATAGCCCGTATGTCTCATTTACGGCACTGTGAGATGTCTTTGCTGTATTGGCATCAGCTGAATTATCGGCCGGGCCAACGTAGCAGCAGCATGTCTGAGGATTGTAGGGCATTCCTCCACCAGCGTGGGGTGGCTATGCAGGGGTGTGGCCAGTGAGGCCTTTTGTATCAGGAGTTTCTTAATGCTATGGAGCATTGCTAATGCTAATGAGCATCACCAATGCTAATGCTAAGGGGCACTGCTAATCCCAATGAACATTGCTAATGCTAAAGGACATCGCTAACGCTAATGCTAAAGAGCATTGCTAATGCTAATGCTTCAGCATGACAGGAATTCCGCGACATACTGCCTGCTGACAGTAAAGCCAGAAGTGGGCAGTTCATAGTTAGTCACGCCTACAGGACCTGTCACTTTTGGCAAAAAGTAAAACAAATTCTGCGTGCTGTTCATCGGTTCTTCCCTTATATGCTCTGACATGCTGGAAGGGTTCAACATTTACCATTGGGTTTGTCCCTGTGACCCTGACCAGGAGAAGCAGTTAGAAAATGTTTACTTTATTACTAAGGTTCATGTGCAGGAAATGCCCCAAAGCTTTCGATTAGTTTAAATTAGTTTTCCTTTTCATGTGAAGTCAGCTCCAGTTGAAACCAGACTATCTATTACTTTGACTTTCTGTATAACTGAAACCATAAACTGGTTGTTACTTCAACTAGCCAGAATTACAGATGGCAATTATTTCACAATTTCTGCAAACTAACAGTTGCACTCAGTCCAAAATGTTCCTTCTGTGAGAAATTCTTTTTTCCTCCAACCAAACTTTGGTGCATGTGCGTGGAATGCATAATCCCGGCTTCTCACTCATCAAAGGAGATGCTGGTGTCCTTTTGGAGGTCTGAGATATCTCACAAGCCCTGCCATCTCTCAACATTTATCAGAGGAAGTGTTTCTGACAGCGAGAACAGAGAACATGGTGAGAAACAGATGGACAAAGACGATACGGCTTTTTTTTTAGGACAGCAGTTGCCCAGTCAGTTTGAGATCGAAATAAAAAGAAACGGATGTACAGTATTAAATATTAGAAGTGTATCAATACTTGAATAAGGCAGGCTGACAGACCTCTGCTGTATGATGCATGCAGGCTTCATGCCTTTTCTACCATGCAGGGGTGGTGGTTAAGAGGCCAGACTCCTAACCAGATGGACACATGCTCAGATCCCAGGATGTCCCGCAGGCAATCTGCACCAAAGTTATCCCACACTGTAAATAAGGTTAATTGGGGAAAACAAATTAAATTAAACAACACAATCTTCTAAATAACCAAACTGTTTGCGTCATAATCTGGGTCATTTCTGGAGATGGATTGCCTGATAAGTAAGATCTCAGCCCTGATGGACTGTCCAGCCCTGGTTAGTTCAATAAACACACACCACCTCGAGGCAGTACTTTAATAAGAACAAACCATTGTTTCTCCAGTTATTTTGCTACTACAATTATTCAGTCATCTTTATTCTCATTCATCTTCCACCTTTGATGTCTGACTATTAGATATGTACATTTTCGTCTGGGGAAAACCAGCTTGTTTCTAAGCGACGCAGTTTAGACGGAGAACAGAGGAGGGGAAGGAGCCCTTGAGACCGCCACGAGTGTTGTCAACACCCTTTGGACCCATGTAGAGTGAAGGAGTGTGGTTGTATAATGGAGGTATAATGGATGGTATTCCCAGAAAGACACACAGCTGTCCTTCTGCCTATTGGACACCTGCCCGTGACAGATTTTCCCAGCATTCCTGACAGTTGACAAGTTGGATTCCCAAAGTGTTTATTCTGATTGGTGCCAGTGATGTTCAGGTGGGGATGAGCTCTGCTGACAGGCTGCGGACGGATCTGCTTTAGGGTCCTCCTCGGTTACAGTACTTCTGCCAGGGTTTGTAGAACCCGTGGATAAGCTCAATCAAACCAATATTGTAGGATATGGCGAGTTACAGCAGTGTGGGTCCCCTCCGGCATTCCTGTTCCCTCTCCGAGTCCAGTGACATGCAGGTGGACAGGCTGGAGTTTATAAATTGCCCACAGTGTGTCAGCGACACGCTGACGTCCTGTACAGGATGTCCTTTTCCTTGGAGGGAGAGGAGGTAGGTGGGGTGGGACAGGCGTTATGTAACGTAGAGGAGTGGCTGCATTAAGGTCTAAATAAGGTGTCGATCTGTTGGGCTGAGGTACTCGTTTTGACTGTGGAATTCAGGGGTGAGCCCGCACCTCTCCACTCCAACAGTGAACCCCCCTCAAGGCCTCTGACACAATTCGGCCAATAAACACATTTGAACAGTTTGTGAGGCAGGGCTGTGCTCTGTGTTACTGAGGACTTTGGTGTTATTGCATGGTGACAGAGAGTGTGAGAGTCTGAAAGAGTGAGTGTCACATCCGGTGCGTGAGAATCGGCGACCCTGCACTCCTTTTTCGCGTCTTTGCAGCTCATTCGACGAGGGATGTCGGTTATATATACTCATTTCAGAGCACTAAGGTGCAGGCAGGTTTATGTCATGTGACTCAGTCGTCATGAGTTCTGCAGTGAAGTGAGCGTGAGGATGGTGAGTGAAACCTCCCCTCTCCGGCATTCTGACATGGCGCCGTATTCTTACAGCACTGGGGCTTTTTTATGCTGTCATACTGTAACTATCTTTGTATTGTAAACACACCAGGTCCCTGGAGTAATAAGAATATCCTCAGGCAATGATCAAGGCCAGAGAGAAGATGTTTCTTTTTTTTTATATGAAACTGAGGAAGCAGTTCTTCACTCCCTGCTTTGTGTTATGCTCTCGGACAAGGACAACCGGGCAGAGTCACTAATATCGACTCTGAATAGCGAGCTCTGTGAGCAGTAAGGAGAACTTTTAGTCACGGCACCTTTTTCCTAAGTCATTTGATGCTGGTGACTAAGTACGGCGTGTTCCAGGACTGCAGACAGCCTTGCAAGACCGTCTTCTGAAAGAGTTTCCATTTGTGTGAGTTTGGCACACAGCCGTGTGCTACTGAAGGCTGATTAAAGTCCAGTATGTAGATGTTCCTCTCAGCCATGGGTCCGGAGAGATCAGAAGAAAACCTGACCTTCAGCAGACAGTTTAAGCTTGGTTCAGTCCTTGTTTCTTTCTTTTTATTCCTTTTCATTCGTCATTTTCCTTCTCCTTCCTCAGCAAGTTGCCTAGCTGGGCAAGAGCTGTGGTCCCCAAGATCTTCTATGTGACAGAGAAGGCCTGGAACTACTACCCCTACACCATCACAGGTGACTACCAGCCGAGCTCTCCGATTGGACAGGAGATAGGCACATGATAGACTCACTCACCTTATGGACTTTGGTTCCGATCCTCGTCCTACACCATACCTGCGCCTCACTCACATCCCACCTTTTTTAAAAGCGGAATTTCTCATACGACCAAAAAGCCCGTGGATAGCACGTTGTAGATGGTTGACTGTAGTGACACACTGGGCCGTTAAAGGGGATGGTGTTGACTTACGCTGATAACCCTTAGAAGAGCAGCATCTGCTGGACTCAGTCCATTTACTGTGAATTCTACTAGTTTTCTTATCTGGAAATTAATAAATCAGGAAACCAAGAGACAATCTTCCGATGGAGAGCAGTCACCCTCGATCCCCCATCCCTTTAATTACCGAGGCACTCTGGGCATGGATGAAGGTTTAACTCGACTGCCCGTTCTCTCTTCCCCCTGCATCGACGTCCATCCCGGGCCGGGGCGGCTCAGAATACACGGTGAGTCTCCATCCGACGCCCCGTCAGTCTCCGAGCAGGATGACAGATGTTCATCAGAGGTGTTACTCGTTTATGCTTCCGTGTATTCACTACGCACTCAGCCCGGCGCGCGCCCTCTTACGGCGGGTCTGTTACAGTAACGGGGTCAGCGGAGCCAGGAACCACACTTTTGGCAGGAGTTTGAGCAGCGATGAAGTGAAACTGAGTAAAGTCATGTGACTTTTTCTCGGACCGGAGAGCGCCATCTACTGTACGCAGAGATGAAAGGTGCAGTCTTTGGCAGCTGTGAGGTGGACAAAGTGGCAGCTCACCAGCAGTGATGTCTTTCATTTTTCTGAGCACTGCTACATGCCGAATGAGTAGATTTATAGCACTGTATAATGTAATAATGACCAGGGAGGGGTTAGCTGCATGGCTCAGCAGGCGACGTCCCCGTGCATGTGATCAGAAGGTCATCAGTTCAAATCCTGTTGGCTGATTGATGAAACGCCTCTCAATGTTAATGCCTCATAGGGATTACGGATAAAGCAATTTCTAAACAGGACTGAACCCCCCGACAACTGGGATTTGGCCACTGGAACCTAATTAATGTTTCATAAGAACACGCCTCCCTTTGGTCTTAGTTCGAAATGTACTGGCAATTAAAATGTACTTTTCCTGCAATAACAAACAAGTAATGATGTTATGTCACGCCTTCTGGTCCCAGTGTAAATATAGCTCAGTGTGGCTTATATTTGTTACAATTACTCATGGGCTCAGGGGCCCGGCAGGTGAGGAGAGGACAGCCGATTACCTGATTAGTAAACCTTGGGCACAGAAAAAAATTACGCCGTTAATTAACTGCGTTGATCAACCTTGCTCAGGGTGAAAGAGTTCCACATGGAATTGAAATCTGGAGCCTCCGTCATTATTTTGCTGTTTGTTTATTTACTTTCTGCAGTCACAGTAACCTTACGTACCAGGACAGCAGTGTTCCCTGCCTGTAGAGGTACATCGCCAATATAATTTATCATCAATTTGTGGGAAAACGTTAGCAATGTAACATTTATTTACTCTGATGTATCTAAGACGAGCTTTGATTCCGTTTGCATACAGTCTATGGCTGTTGAACTTGACCTAGTATGATGCCAAACCCCAGTGCATCACCTAATAAAGGCTCTATGCGTAAATTAGGTAGATAATGTAGATAGTGTATGAAATATAGAAGATACACTCTACATATTTTTTCTAAGAAAAATTATTTCTAGGTACTATCAGCAATGATGGACTTCCAGATCACAACCACGGCATTTGAGCAGGAGGTTTATATAGCGACAGGCACTCATCAATAGAGAGATAACTCTTCCCTTTCACGCTGGCACTCAGGCATGCATGTAACGCACGCGCGCACACCCACGTGCACGTGTCAGCATTCCACACAGGCATGTGCAACCATTGGCATGTGCCTTCATCACCGAAACTCCCCATTATCCCCTGGACACTGGCCCCAGTCTGAAACCCCCACTACCCGCACCGGAGGTAGGCAATTCAGGTCCAGAGAGTCAAAGTCAAGACCCACCAGTCGAGTATAAAAGGTCACAGTCACTCAACTGGCTGGTTGAAACAAAATTTTGGTCTTGACTTTGGTCTTGACTTTGACTCTCTGGACCTGAACTCTGCCTCACACCCCTTCAGGCCACATAACAAATGGGCAGTAGATAGTGATGGACGAAAATGATCACGCTGACGGTGCAGGAGAAGCTCCTCCAAAGGGCTCTATGTGAACATCGCATGAAAGTAGCAGGTTGTCTCGTTTCAGTTGGCAGGCGCAGTTTTCCGTATCTATGGTGCTCCGAGTCCTATAAAAAAACGAAAAACAAAAACACCATAAGCATGTAGAGAATTGCTTTCGAACGTCACTGAACGCCAACCCCTCTACCTGTCCCGTGGCTCCATGGTGTCCTGGTCAGAAAAGAACATGAAACACCTCGAAAGAACAGGGACCGCTGGCGGCAGTCCCCTCAGTCTGACCGCCGCCACGTCCCATCTGACAGCCGGAGGTGGACAGTTCAGGTCCAGAAAATTAAAATCCAGACCAAGATTTTGTTTCAACCAACCAATCCAGTGCTCTGTGACTGTGGCTTTTTATAACTGCTTGGTTGAAAGAAAACCTTGGTCTGGATTTGAACTTTCTGAACCTGAACTTTCCACTTTTGCAGATGACCAATTGCAGTTTTTTCTGATGCTAAAGTAGAATTCAAGATTATGTGTATTGGACCCTGAGATTTATTGGACAGAGCCCGGACTGGCCTGGGCTGCTCATTCTGGGAGATTAGATATCTAGAATGGTGCCTGACCACTGGTCACAGCAGTATTATGGAAATAAATGCTTTTTGTCAATTCTTTTTTTCTTTAATTTTGCTTTTTTGCAGTGTTCATTTTTGCCAAAGTTTTCCATTCATATAGAAACTAAGTATGAGGACAACAAAGGAAGCAACGACCACGTAAGTCTGGTCTTGTGTCTGTGCATGCGAGTGCACGCTTGTGTCGGGTGTGTACTTGTGAAAGCGTCACCGTGTCTGTGCTCTGTGTGATATGCAGAAAATACTACACAGGGTATCACAGTTCAGGGCCACCTGGTCAGAATTAGAGAATCAGATCGCCATCTGGTGGCCATAGCTGGGATTGATTGTGAATATTCTCACCGTGAGGGGAGCTGTTCCTTCTACTCATTTGTGCTGCCTTCATAAAAATAATAAACTTTCATATTCATGGCAGCCCAAAACTATGACACGAATCTGTGTATAGGAAGCTGAAGCGTGTTCATTGTACCAGAACATTATATGAAGCACACCTGCAAGCGCTGGGAGCCATAGCTAATGACCTCCTTAGGGACCAGGCAGGAAGCAGCCCCCTGACAGCCCATGCAGGTCCTCTGGTTGCCTTTAATGTCCCTGTGTGTGTGTGTGTGTGTGTCTGTGTGTATGTGTGCGTGTGTCCCTGTGTGTGTGCGTGTTCCTGTGTGTGTGCGTGTTCCTGTGTGTGTGCGTGTTCCTGTGTGTGTGTATGCGGCTGCCCTTCAGATCTTTGTCGGGGAACCCAAAGATGAAGACACGGAGGTGTGCTTCATTGACATCGCCTGTGACGACGTTCCTGAACGGTACTACAAAAAGTCAGAGGTACGGTGTGTGATGGCAGCTGGGGTGGGGGGGGTGGGGGGCAGCTTTTTCAGACGCATATCGAGCATCACACACGTCTGGGCTGTGGACAAACACCCAAAACAATCAGCTGCTGATGAAACGCACCTTGTCCGTATCTCTACATTCATTATGATTACTAGTAGCACTTGCTGGGCTTAGAGAATGAATCTCTTCCCTCCATATTGTAATCTGCCCCCCGCACCACTTAAAATCACATCTCACTTCTCTGGACAGCCTCTGTCAGCACACCTGAGATTCAGGCCCCACCTTCCATCATGCAGTAATACTGAGTCAGGTTGAGTCCTCATAGGCCTGTGTCTCACTCCTCCGTATCTCTGTGTAAGTGAGAGCAGTAGATGATTCTCGACTGTGAGCCTAAAGGGTCGGCGTGCAGGGCAGAGCGATTACGCTGCCGTCCTCGTTAACCTGAACGGCTCGGCAAACGTAGAGATCGTCTTGTTTGCAACATACTGGCAAAGGCTGTAGCTACTACAGGAAAACAAGGCGATGAAAGTGGCAGCTTCCTGATTAATAGAAAGTAAAACAAGATGAAAAAAACTAATTCAAGTTTTGCATACAAAAGGAAATCACTGAATAAAGCGTATGTGTTAAAATAAAATTTAAAATAAAAACTGTGTAGTTCAGCGCAAATGACTTTTAAAAGAAAAAAAACTACCTCAGAAATAATGCATCATTTAAAGTTATTCAGCTGCACTGCTCGGACTCCCGCGGGGGTGTTCACTGCCAAAGCCCTGCCCCCCCCCAGGACCTGCGCTGCTTCCACTCGGAGAAGACGTCGCGGGGTCCCCTGGCGGAGGGCTGGCGGGACACGCACTGCCCCATCATGTGCTCCTACAAGCTGGTGGGGGTCAGGTTCGAGGTGTGGGGACTCCAGAGCCGCGTGGAGCAGTTTGTGCACAAGGTACGGCGTCTGGAGGACCAGAGACCAGAGCGCCGATCCGAACCGCGAACTCAATAAAATGCAGGCCTGCTCTTCCCAGACCCTCCGCTTGTGGCTCACTGACTGCACTGACTGCGCTGACTGTGCTGACTGCGCTGACTGCCAGGCCACTTAAGCTCTAGCAAGCTTCAGCTGAGATGTGAAGACAGCTCAAGTCAAATGGGCATTATTGTCAATGCATCCATATGCAGGTGTACAGGCACAGAATCACCATCCCCAGGACAAACAGCACTGACATTTTCACAGGGCTTAGAGTGCAAATACACAGGACTGTGCAGTACAGGTGGGCTGGGCACAGGAGTGTATATACATGAATGTATGCATAGGCCATTCTCCACCCTATTTGGGGGGGTGGTTAACCAATTATTTGTCTCTGCCCCCCTGAAAAATCAACATCCTGTATTTCATCAGAGAGGAAGTTGCCCCTATACTGGGCCAGTTCTGAGCCACATTCAGCCTAGAATCTGCCCTGTACGTATGTAGACAATAATCAACAGAACAGGGTGGGATACATAGTGGCTGAAGACGAACATTAAATGAGTTCAGCAATGTGTAAACTGTGTAAACTGTATTGAGTGAGTTGAGTGTATTGAGTCATACATCATATCCGTCTATCTTCCAACCACTCATCGGCATGACTGCAATGGGGGGGAGGGCATGACCCCTCCACTTTTTAAGAGTGTGGATTTTGCCCCCCTCCCCTACTTTCCCTCTCCTTAACAGTAGCTTCACGCTGCACACGAGCAGGATTGCCGGACAAATCCAGTCCACCTTCTAAATAAATCCAGGCCAGGATTTTCCGCTAACAACACTAGTATATTATTGTTATTTACTTTCATTGCCCCCCTCCCTGCTCACTTTTGACATCATTCCAACACCCATGCAGCCATTCACCCAGTATTGCCTGACAGGAATCGCATTAACCACACTATTAAACATTGATAATCTATTCTTACAGTATATGTGAATTTTTAACAGAACATAAAAAAATGCCTGAAACTCTCTGGTTGGAGCAGCTGCCAGAGTCACAGGACCGGGGCCTTGACAGGGAGGAGGACGAGCTGTGAAGGCGGAGATGGACACAGGGTGGGGCAGGACTGACACGCCACAAATGGAAAGAGAGGCCTGGGAATCATAGATCAACTGCTTTACCGTGTTATCAGGGCTGAACAATGTAGTTGAGGTGATTACGGGTCTGGGGATTGGTGTCAACAGGTATCTGGGCTATTCGTGTCAGTACAAAGCAGAGCACTGCGATTTATACATATTACAGGGAAAGGGTGGAGCTAATCAGTACGACCAGCCCCGGGATTGGACACTCCACCCTGAGCCTGCTAGAGGCCACGCCCCCATCTCACTCAGCCCTTGACGCCTGCTTCCCCCTACAGGTCGTCCGCGATGTCCTCTTGCTGGGACACAGGCAGGCCTTCGCCTGGGTGGACGAGTGGATTGGTGAGTTTCTCTCATAGTGCTGGAGCTCGTTTGCGTCACCCCGATCTGACACATCCCTCATACCTCACACATTTATGGGTGGTGCTGCAGTCTAGGGACTTAGGCAGGATGACCGCTGTTACATGCTCAGCGTACCAGAACATTGTCTGTCATTGGAACGGCAGCGTAACCTTCAAGGACTGGGTGTATTATGCTGTCTGTTAACGTGTCACTTTCGAACAAGCAGGCAATCAAGAAAGGTCGAGTATAACACTCATCTCCCACGAATCAAAGAGACCAGTGCAGTCTCTCCAAGAGTGAGCTGTCGCACATCGTGATAGGGATCAGCGTGCTCTTTGCTAAACCTGCTGCGATAAGAGGATTGAATTAGCATTAGCGAGAATTAGCATATGGCGGCACAGTGTCTCGGTGAGTCTTGCACAGGTTTCCTCCCGTAGAGTGCGTGCATCCCGGCCAGGTTGTACCCAGCCTTGCACCCTCTGCTTTCCGGAAGAGGCTCCAGGCTCCCTTATGACCTCCGCGCAGGACAAAGGGTTGGGAAACCGGTGGAGGAATTTTCATAGACTCTGCATTTCATTAACTGCGAAGACCCACTTTGCATTTCGATTGAAAGTAGTGCGCTCATTTTCAGGCTGTGGACATCAACGTCGAAGGATGCTTGTGATGTTGCTTCAAGCGGTGACCTTGAAGAATGTGTTTAAAGTTTAAGGTCTAGTTTGTAATGATTTTCCTGGAAACTTGCCTGCATTGAATGATCAATGTGTCCTTATATCCCCAGAAGCCGTCATCATAGTACTATATATAAAATGAATCAAAACTTTAGCCCCTGAAGGGAGGTGGGTTTTACATTAAAAACTCACCAGTCTTGATTCTCTCGCTGTAGCCCTGCTGTGTTTGTCTTTCCCAACAGCGGCAGAGACAGAAAGTAAAATTACAGGTTTGAATTTCTCCCCACGGCTGGGGAAAATCCAGCAAAAGGGTCCTATTGGTAGGATTGCTGAACACCCCATGAAATTTATTTCTGGCTATCGATCTGCCGTGGAAATGAGTAAATCATGGAGCACCATATGGAGAAGAGTGACAACGTCCAGAACGTCCAGAGTCAATGTGACCCCTTATGATAAATCTACACTCACATAATCAGTTTTTGCTTTTTTATGTAATAATTTGCATAACAGATGCCATTTACCCAAAGCGCCTCTCAGAACAGCGCTGTTCATGCAGCAGGATTTACTAAAGCATTTCAGATCGCATGAGCTGGTCTGCTAGGCTCTTGAACCGAATACGTGCCTCTTTATGCATCAGAAAAGCAGTTTCCAGGCCCGAGTTCTCTAGCATTGCCTCTGGATGATCATTCCAAAAGTCGTCTAAGACCCAGCAGCGAGCAGTCCCAGGAGAATGCCTGTCCCAGAATGGCACAAGCGAACCGGTCATCTACCACGTACAACTGGGCCCAGTTACAACAGAGAACCAGCGGCGTGAAGCCAGGATCGCCAGATATTCAGGCACGACAGTACTGCAAAAGGCAAACAGGGAGAGATGGGTGTAATAAGTTTGTAAAACGTGAAAGACATTGCATTTTAGAAAAAGAATTACCTCTGACAGTGATTTCATTTTCTTAGTATGTAGTCAATCAGATGAAAAACATGTAATGGCCTGGTGGCAGCAAAATTTGGGGTAAAAACTAAACCTTCTACAGTCTTTATATTATCTATCTTGAAATAATCCAGCATATGTATACGAGAAACACAACACAGACTGTACAGTATAAAGGCAGGAAACAAAGAGGATGTGTGATGGATCACCTTACACCAGCAGGGGGCGATCACCACCATGTGGGCTGCTGGTAACTATGGTTTCCTTGTGGTTGCCCGGAAGCAGGGCTGGGATAAGGGAAGGGCACGGCTGGCTGTGCATACGCTCCCCGCCCCTGTGAATAGTGCACGCGGTGCCGGACGACCCGGGAGGGACCGTCGCTCGTGACAGACCCCATCTGTGCTGAAGCATGTGTGCCCGTTTGGGCGAATAGGCGCTTCCTCTTGGACTGCTGACTTAATTGCCACCAGACTTTTTCTGTCATGTTTACCTTGCCGCTTATGTCCCTCAAGGGGTATGTGCCTGCGCCCTCAGCGCTCACGCCGTCCTCTGTGCCACAGGAAGGAGGGTACAGCAATCGAGAACGGTGACTTAGTCCTGTCCAGAAAAGAGACCGGAATCTCTCAAACGTCTTTTACTTATGCGCACTCTTGTTCCAGTGGTGCAACACTGTAGCTACCGCTAAACCTAGACCTGAAGTATCTGCTTTTGTTTACAAACCTCCACCAACGACGACATATGAGCTTTGCCGTCCTCCACCCTGGTTATTCCATGAATGTCACAATTAACCAGCTTTTGCCCCCCCCCCCTCCATCTCACTCAATGTAGATATTTTCCATCTTCATTCTGTGAAGCCAGCAGGTCACCACGTGGTCACATGTCCAGGGTTTTAGCCAATCAGTGAGCTGCACTAACAGGCCCATCTCTCCCTGCTTGCATCACTATGAAGACATGACTATGGAGGAGGTGAGGGAGTTCGAACGCGCCACCCAGGAGGCCACCAACCAAAAGCTGGGCTCCTTCCCGCCGGCGATCTCCATCAGCGAGATGGAGCTGGCATCTCCCAGCCGGGGGGGGCCTTCCAGTGCCCCTTCCACGCCGCTGTCCACTGAGGCGCCCGAGCTGTTGTCCGTGCCCCGCGACCGCCCACGCAAGAAATCGGCGCCGGAGACGCTCACGCTTACGCTGCCCGAGCGCCGAGGCTCAGGCTACCGGCTGCCCAGCTTCTTCCCCTGGCATGCCCCTCCCTCTGCACAGCCTGAGTGACAAAATCAGTGAACACCCCGCCCCAAGGCCCAACCTCAGACCCTCCGAGACTAATTAAAGACCTTTAAATGTAACCAATCAGCTGTTAGTGCAGGTTAAATACCCTGCTAACGAGTGGAAAAATCAGGATCCCTCCGGGGCGTAGAACCTAAAACGGTCAGGTCACGTTCCCTTATTCCGAGGCTCTTTAATCACCATGCCACCTGCTGGCCGAGTTTGCATTGCACTCCTAGTCAAAAAATTTCACATAATAATTAGAGTATAATAAATCTTGCTATACCAAAAAAGTAAATGTTTATAGAAAGCCATGTGGTATCACTGGGGGGCCAAAACCTTCACATTTAATACAGCATGGCTACTGACCTGGCCCCCCTCTTAGGAGATCCACGGGCTCGCTTAGTGCAATGTGTTTAAAAAGGACAGCAGCAGTATCTTTCCTCATACGTGTCACTGATAGTTATGTGTTAGTCCAGTCATCTCGCTTATTTGCACATCATGAGCAAAATGAATGAGAAAAAGGTAATCAGATGCCTCTTGGTGCGTATGGTGTGACAGGATTTAAGGTGCTTGTCTGTGTGTTTCATTTGCCTGAAGTAATTCCACATGTCAGTTTGTCTGCTGTTCAGACTTTATTAACTTTATAGAGTGAGAGATGTTTCATTCATAATGTATATATGTAAAAAATGACACCTGAAACCATAAGTGGAAAAAGCCATTTATTTGGCTGTGATGAGGAGAGTCTGTCTGTGCTGAGCAGCCTAATATTCCCATCAGTGCCTCTGCATGGTATTTGTTTGGCTTGATGTTTGTCGTACAGATCAGGGGCTTGTATCACAAAGTCATATTTCTTGCTTAGCCGGATAGCTCGTCGGATTTAAGGTAGTCTGGGCTAAACGTAAGTGAACAAAAATAACGGTCATTTAAACTGGGGCACCTTAAATCCAACAAGTTATTTAGCTAAGCAAGAAATCCGGCTTTGTGATACAGGGCCCAGGAGAGCAAGTGTTAATATGCCATCCGTTTAGTGGTTTTAACTGCTATCTAATAGGGTCTGTCTATGTGTGGAACTAAGCTGGGCACTTGTAAACAGGTCAAAAACCAGCTGGGTTTGATGATCGTCAACCTTACCAGCAGGTCAACCTTACCAGCAGGTATAACCTTCACCTCCACTGAAAAGGAGTCTGTACCAAACTTGTATTGTCTTATAATCACCATCATTAACTGCAAAGGACTAAAATTGATCATTAAATATCTAGATATCTCACTGGAAATTAACCCAGCCGATAAAGTGCAGGGCAGGACTTACTGTGAAGGCTTCTGGCTCATGTGAAGGAGTCAGCTGGAGTGAATGGACATCAGCTTTCAGTGTTTTTACTGATCAGTTAAATAGTTAAGCCTGACGTTCACCTTTTGTGCTTTTAAATAAATTCTTATTTTTCCTTACACCTATTCAGCCATAAGTTCTAAATTTCCGTAAAGATCCACTATCTGAGGAAAAGATTTCAGTAGAGATAACATTTTTTATCAGACTGTGGGCATGAATTTAAAATCAGGGATTTCTTGTTCAAACTGGATTAATGAAAACAAACCTCTATCTCGGATCATTCTTGTTCAGCTTTAGCTTATTTCAGTCAAAATATTTGACTGTTTGGTACCATCAGGGGCCTGTATCCCAAACCAGGATTTCTTGCCTAGCCAGATAGCTTGTTGGATTTAAGGTAGCCTGGGCGAAATATAAGAGAACAAGGATAAAGGCCATTTAAAATGGGGCACCTTAAATCCAACAAGTTATCTGGCTAAGCAAGAAATCCTGTGTTGTGATAAAGGCCGCAGTTGTCATTAGTTTGATTATGACTTGGTTGGCGGAAAAAAATATATAATAAAATATATATATTATAACAAAACACTAAAGAATAGTTGCCATAGGAGGCTGCAAATTCTGACAACTACTTTGAGTTTGTGTTTTAGGTGGTATAGTTTTGTTTTTTGTGATGTAATGTGTTTCTGATTTAGAATATGTTCTTAATTTTAGTTACTGTTGTACTTTGAAATTGATACAAATGTTTTAAACTCTTTACAGTACTATTTTAAATGTGTTCTTTATTGGCAAGGACTGTGACGAGGCTCCGGTTTGAATTTCCCCGTAAGGACTGTTTTTTTTCCGAAGCTGTGCTAAACCATGCAAAGAGCTTGGTCTTTAACGTGTTTCATGTTTCTGTTCAAAGAATCATTCTTATAGCATGGTTTCCACCTGCTAGTAATTCTAAAACAAGATGTTAATTTTCCATAGCAGTGAACCTTAAAGTAGAACAGAGTTTTAAATCACGATGCCAGTTGCATGTATTCTGCCCGGGAAAATGGCTGGTTATTTACTTCTAGAAATGCAATTCACGTTGTGGATTGATTCTTGAAACTATTGAAGTTCTACTTTAACATTATTCTGAATCTCACTCTAGACGACTGACTTAAAAAGAAACACGACCTACCCACTATGTTCAGTTATGATTTAATTTTATTCCCAACCAGCATACTGTACGCGCAGAGCTTATAATTAGACCTAAAAGTGCAGTCAGATGTTGTCAAACCATAAACCTTCACAAACCCCAATGCCACTCAGCACAATAGGAGCCTTATTTTCTATTCTTAATGTTGAATTTTTGTTTTTGTTTGGTGTTTTACAATTAGAATCACTGTGATTTTATTTATTTGATGTTGTGTGATTTTTAAAATTGAATCAAGAAAATAAAACCAAAACCTTGATGCAGTGTATAAGGCTGTTGTGTTTATGTAATTAAATTGTAAACTTGAAAGGTTTGAGACAATTCTTGCATTGCACTGCACAGTGTTGTATTGACATGTGGTACTTTTTATGTAAAGCACTACAAAATCACATTGTGTGAGAATTTTTCAACATTTAAATTCTTATTCATCGAAGAGGTTTGAATAAGCTTAATTGATTGAGCAAGTCAAGATGGCCTTTCAGCCAGGTTTCTATTTATGGGATAAAAATGATTTATGTAGTTCATTTTTCATTAACTGATTCTTTAAGTCAAGGGAAAGAGAACAAATAGTGTAATTTTTATTGAAGACAAAACCACACATGGATATTATAGTAAAAGGTTTTAGTTGCCACGATTCCTTTCACATCGGTCTTGATACAGATCACCATGTATTCATAAATAATCTATAGTGACATTGTGCTGTACATGTGTTTGCGGTCCTTGAAATTTGGATTGTTCCCTAAAATTTAGAGACTTCGTTTCGGCTCTAGACTTACCACATTAGCTCTGGAATAAAAGCTGTTATGGTGAGACACAGTGAAGGAAAGACAATCCATGTAGCAGCTTCAACAAACCAGGGTTTATTTAACAAAACAGAAAGGTAACAGAAAACAAAGGGACCACAAGGGATCAAAACTAAACTAAGGCAGGGAGCAACATCGGGAACAACAATACCAAAGGTAGGGAAGAACACAGGAAGCTACAATAACTAACATGCTGTAACTACAACTAGGAATCACACAGCAACACATGGAAACAGCCACAGTGAACCACTGAGGAACAGAACAAGAGCAGGCATTTAAGTACACTACTAACAAGACATGACGCAGGACAGGTGAGAACCATAGCCAACTCAACCAATCACTAAGGACTCAGGGCAACAAGGAACACGTGGGTTATATTACAATTAACAGACACTAGCAACTTGGAGACATTAACAAACACAGAGGGTAATTTACACAAGGAGAGACTAGGAACATAAGTAAAACGGAACATTAAGAAGATCATGGGCCGGGTAACAAGGACACAAAAGCAAAGACATTAAAAATACCAGACACCAGGGGATAAAATAAAGCCAAAATATTAAACAAAAGATGAGACTGGCTTCAAACTCATGATGGAAAGATGTCCGCCTGCCTCTGTGTTGCATGTTTACCCCATAGAGAAGGGCTCTTCAAATCTGGACCTCGATTCCAAATCCAGGCCTTGTTTTCAGTTCTCCCAGGTAGTTAGTTTAATAATGACTGATTCTGATTGGTTAGAGGCTTCACACCTGGCTCACAGGTAAAGGAAGGCTGGAAAACCAGCTGTGCTCAGAGCTCGAGGACCGTGATTTGAATAATAGGGTCATACAGTAGAGCCATGCAGTAGCCCAGGGAACAGAGAAGCACACATGGGCAACACCAAATGGGACGGCCAGCGACACCTGCTGGCCAAACAGGTAAAAGGCACATTGGACAGGACCAGAGGGGCACCTACGCTGACAGGTGCCTCGATTCCACCAAGGCAGTACCGGAGCCAGTGCTGGACTTTTTCCCAATCCGGAACCAGGGTTAGAGTTATAGTCAGGGTTATGGTTAAATGTGAGAAATGTTTTCCTTCTGCAAATATTGCCACCTTGTGTCAAATAGAGTGACAGTACAGCTACAGACTTTATTTTCTATTAAAAAGAATTCCCTCTAAGCATAATTGATCATTTCAACTTTAAAATAGCATCAGCTACATTGTGGCAAAATGTACAGGCTTTTTAAAAGAAATGATATTCGTTCAAATGTTAACGCACCACTTTGCTTATTGTTATACCATGATCCTTATATTTCCTGCAATTTTAAAATAATTTAAATTTATGTAGTGTCACTAACACGTAATGTTTCAGACTAGAGTTGGACTTTAATTTACGTAAAACGTCATATTATTAAGAACAATAGATGTAAGCTATTTCAACAGCCAACATTCTTTAAATGAATAAAGGGAGACACAAAGGTGATCCAAACAGTCAACATAAAAACAAATATTTTGGTTTGATATTAGCAACAGATTGGTATTTTTATTTACACAACTCTAAAACCACCAATTTCCACACAAAAAAAAGGTTAAATCGTAGTCGGCAGGATTCGAACCTGCGCGGGGAGACCCCAATGGATTTCTAGTCCATCGCCTTAACCACTCGGCCACGACTACAACGAAAGAGACACCTTTCCCGAAGGCTACACAGATTTTCCGTAATGACTGTTTACTGAATATATCATTTTATTTTAAAAAAGGTTTGAATCTATTACAATGGTCGAAAGTGATATGGTACATAACTTGTATTTCATAACTCCGTGGCTTTAACGCAGAATACAGGAAATGTCCGGTTGAATAGATTTTCTTATACGTTTAGGATTACCACAATGAAATGCAGGCTCGTAATAAACATGCTCAGTGCCCATGCAACGCTTTATGAAATACGCGTTTGCATACCGAACGCACAGCGAAATCATTAACTTAGACAACGTGAACATTTTCTCGCATGCAGCCGCCTCTCAGCGCTGAGAGCGGCGGTCACGTGACTCTGGCGAAGGGCCTTCTGTCTGTTTCAGTAACCGGAGAGAGGAGGAAACATGGCGGCCACGGGCGATCCGGAGCGGGACGTTGCCTATTCACTTTGAGCTTTCTCATACTAAGTGAGTCCGGGGCTTGGGGGAACTATTGCTTCCACATCTGCAGAGGTTCAGCTTTCAACGGGTGCCGTTTTCCCGGGGTTTGCGTGAACCAGTTGCGCATAACATTTGAAACGGAAAATAATAGATTTCTTTATATGTAATGAGGGGAAGAAGAGGCAGGCCGCCTAAACAGGCGCTGACGCATGAACCCTCCTCCGGGCCAGTCCGTGGTCTGAGACCCAGACGGGGGTTAAGGGCAAAGGGGAGAGGTATTGATGATGGCGATTTTGTGACTCCCAGGAGGGGAAATTACCATTCATCGCGTGGCAGGAGGAAAGTGGGATCAACCTCGGCATCACGGGGTAGGGGTAGAGGTAGGGGTAGGGGAAGGGGAAGAGGTCGGGGTGCCAGGAGAGGTGGAGGTAGGGGGGCACGGACTTTTAGTAAGGTGGTCTACGATGACCACGAAAGTGATGAAGAGGAGGATGCGGGGAGTCTGAGGTCGGAGGAGGACGATTTTATCGGAGAGGCGACGACGGACGATGAGCTGGAGGCCCTGGACGAGGAGTCTGATTATCTGGAGGAGCTACAGGACGATGATGATTATGATGACGATGCGAGCTACTGCACGGACAGCAGCTTTCGGAGCCACAGCACGTACGGCAGCACGCCGGGTAAGTTACGCTACGGCGGTGACAGCAATCGGAGACGCAGGCCGTCGAAACCGGCGAGGGGATGCCGGAGCACCGTGCACCATGCATGGAGCTGAAGCTTTGCAGGAAGCAGCTTTGTCCAAAATGGAGAATGCGCTGTGGAGGCAGCAGGCCCCGGCTTGGAGATGGACTGGGCACCGCGGTGCACCGCCCGGCTCTTTACCCTCGCATGAAAGGCTTTCAAGTTTTAATGATCTTAAGCCCCCATCGTATATTTGGGTGGGCTTGCATCTGCTCGTGACGTTTTCCAGAAAATGGAAATTTGCCGACCGGGTGAACTTTGCGTTTGCTTAAAGCTAGCAGACCAGCTCGCTTTTTGTTGATCAGCCGGCAATCCTGGAAATTATATTTATTAGGTTCCAGTAGTTAAAATACCTTGCATTGAATTGCAGAAACGCTATTAGAGACGGATCGCGAAGCGTGCAAGGGATGGTATGTGTGTGGTTTTAAGGAACGAGAGGATGAACAAAGCACGGCAGAAGTTGGCTAACTTGGCTGTCAAGTTCTCGGTGTATCTGAGGATACGGTGCTACGGTGTCAAATTATTATATTTTTATTTTGTAATTTGCAGCGAACAGTTAGCCGCGGCTTTATTTTAGGTGAATAAAAGCGAGATGTAGACTGTGTTTTGGAAGCTGCCGTAGTAGCCTGCTTCATTGGGGGTGTAAATGACAGGGGGACCTGCGGTCCGGTGTTTTGAAAGAGCCGCCGCTGCAATTCACCTGTTGCCAAGTCGGGGTTTAACCGGCACGTACGTCTTAGGCACCCTGTGATACGTTTATTAAGGCATACAAACATGTACAATTAAAATATATATTTATATAATTTCCCAGGATGAATTATGATTTGTATCATGCAAATAACGGTTTTAGATGTCACGTAATATTTTAGATATTGGAGGAACCTGGTCGTCTGAAGATTGTTATTCCGATAGGAGTCGTTTTATTTTGCTAATAATTTAGATGTCCTATTTCAGCTTAACGTGGTCATATTATATTACATGAACTCCAGAATATCTGTCACGTTCAGAAGGAGGCTCATTTGACATGACGTCTCTATTATTATTATTATTATTTTGTTAGTGGAACAGACTAATACTTATACTGTTGGATATTTGAGTTGAGTAATTTGGCTCATTCAGGGCACCTGTGGGACTTGAACTGAGATTTCAAATTTCAGTTTTTTTTTCCTTCATTATCCTCATTTTGTTTTTTACTTGCCTTCAGTCTCCTTTGTTGCCAGGGAGGTGGACTTTCTTGTCTTGGTGAGGTGATTCCTCTGCCAGATGCAGTAGCACTGCGTGTTCTCATTGTTAACGCAGTTTCATCCTTGTCTCATGCTCACTTTTGTTCTGTCCTCTTTCAGGGCGCAGGAGGGCCCGGGTCCTCCGTCCCCACCCCCCTGTCTTTGAGGAGAAGGAGGAGGTTCCCCCCCTGGAGCTGCCCAGGTGCTCCGAGGACCTGCTGGTTCCTGCTGAGAACCTGATGACCGTGGCGGCCATCTACGAGGTGCTTCGCAACTTTGGCACGGTGCTGCGACTGACACCGTTTCGCTTTGAGGACTTCTGTGCGGCGTTGGCAGGCCCAGAACAGTGTACTCTGCTGGCTGAGACGCACATCGCCCTTCTCAGGGCCATCCTGCGCGAGGAGGACGGCTCCGGTACCACCTTCGGCCCGACGGACCTGAAGGACAGCGTCAACTCTACACTCTACTTCATCGACGGCATGACGTGGCCAGAGGTGGTGCGTGCCTACTGCGAGAGTGATGCCGAGTACCGCCAGGTGCTGCCCTACCAGGAGGCCGAGGACTACCCCTACGGGCCCCTGGAGAGCAAGCTTCAGGTGCTGCAGTTCCTGGCCGACCAGTTCCTGACCACCAACGTGGCCCGCGAGGAGTTGATGTCGGAGGGCACCGTGCAGTACGACGACCACTGCCGGTCATGCCACCGGCTCGGCGACCTGCTCTGCTGCGAGACCTGCTCGGCCGTCTACCACCTGGAGTGCGTGCAGCCGCCGCTGGAGGCCGTGCCAGCCGGGGAGTGGCAGTGCGAGGTGTGCAAGGCTCACCAGGTGCCCGGTGTGTCGGACTGCGTGGCCAGCAGCCAGCGGATCCGGCCGTACGTGCGCCAAGAGCCCATCGGCTTCGACCGCAATGGCCGCAAGTACTGGTTCCTCCACAGAAGGATTTTTGTGTAAGTAAGGACCGAGACTGTCACCCACCTCTGCTTCGCCCTTCAATTTCAGTGGCTCTTTCTGAAGTCTGTCGCAGCTTGGCTTTATTTTCTGGGTTGCGGCATGATACATTGATAGTTGTTCTTCTTCCTTGCTGGCCTCACCAAATCGAGGACAGGGATTCTTTGTTAAAGAAGCCCGTGTGTTCATGTGTGTGTGTGTTCAGAGCAGCGTCCGCTCAGCTCTGTTAAATCACTTGCAGTAGTTCAGATTGAAGTGAGGGTTAGGCGTGCTAGTAAATCTCATTCGTTCTCTTGGCTCAGGCTGTCTGAACTGAATGGTAGAGAAACTGAGCGTGCAATTCATTGCCATCTGCCCCATCATCTTTCAGTTGCTGGTGACTAAGATTTTTATAAATCGTTGAACAAAAAAAAAAATTAACTGGCATACTTTCGCATTAATGTTTTTGTCCTTTAATCATGCAAGCTATACATGTACTTGACTGTTTAAAATTTTGTGAGTGTATACAATATCGATTTCAGCAGTCACGTGATTCATTCATTCATTCATTCATAATTTTATGTTTATAGTTTGCACGTAGTATAGCATATTGAAACAGCGCCATTTGCGTGTCAGTGGAAGGAAACGGAACTACATCCGGCTCTTCGCAAATTTCCGTAAATGCTTAGTTATGAATGAAGATTCAAACATGAATATAACGTGCTGACATCAAAACTGCATTTCAGTGCCCTCGGGATCAACGAACCTATGGTTTGTTTTTAAGGTGTGTGGTCACGCTCCGTTATTGGTGTTAATCGTGCGGGTGCAGCGTGGGTTGGAAGCCGTTTGGGTTACGGTTTTGTTTACTGGGCTTGCTAACTGCTGGGGAAACCATGGATCAGACATCGAATGGAAATAAAATAGCACAGTTAGATTCTGGCAGGTTTAAAGGGATTGAGCCGCTTCCTGGAAAGAGGCCCAGGTAGTAAATTTGCTCAGAGCCGTAAAAATACCCTAACCCCCCCCCCCCCCCCCCCCCCCACCCTGCAGGGAGGAGGAAGGTGACCAGAAGAAGAGGACCTGGTATTACAGCACTAAGCTTCAGCTCTCTGAGCTGGTTGCGTGTCTGGACAAAGATCACTGGGAGAAGGAGCTGTGGCACACCCTGGAGGAGCTGTGGGAGGAGGTGCACGCCCACATGGAGATCACCGAGGAGCTCACGGAAAAAGCCCGGGGCAGCACCCCCTCCTACCTGGCCGCTGCTAATGGTAGGAGGCCTGGCAGTGGGACGGGGGCAGAATCTCGGTAAATCGTGGCAGGGCTGGTGGGGATTCCTGCAAGGCTTTGCTGTTGTACCCTTGAGCAAGGTGCCAAGTCTGAAAATCTCCAGGAAAATCTCCAGGTCTCCTTTTGATTGAAAGCATGAGCCAGTTAACAAAAAGCAGGCATCGCCAAATTCCTTAATTAGCCAGAAAACTGCTGCCATGACAGTGATTCTGTTTTCTTATTGGTCGGCCCAGATTCTGATGAGTTAAATGCTGCTTTGTCAGGGCTGTGTCTGAGTGCTGGTTCAGAGCAGACCTCAAGCCTTGAGTCGACTGTGTCTCCTTCCAGAGGAGGTACTGGAACGGTTGAAAACCAGGCAGGGGGCGGAGGTGGACGAGGTCAAAGGGCTGGAGTCAAGACCTGACAGCCAACCAGAGGCAGGCAAAGGCAGTGAGGAGCCAATCAATGATCATTCCTCATCTGAGGGCGATGAGCCAAAGATCGCCAAGGACCAATCAACCAAGGAGGAGATGGAAGATATGGGTTGGGAGGAATATTTTGATTTGCTTAGTTTCCTATGTGAAGCTGTCCATTCTGTCGAACGACGGAATACAGTCGAAATAGTTATTTTGGCCTTATCTCTCTTGTTTGCTGTTCAAGGAGACAAAATACCATAATACTCCCTGTCCTGAATTTTGTGTCCATGTTCATTTTGGACAGATGCACTCACTTGTGGAGAAGAGAGCAGTAGAAACTCAGATGGATCAAAACCTTGTGCATCTACTGCAGCAGCTGGAGATGGTGCCGAAGGGGCGGTGACCAGCACAGGGAGCAAGCAGGAGTCTGCAGGTACAAAGGAACTCGGTGTGTAGAGACTCAGGGAAACCCCCCCTACCTCTGTAATGACATCTGTCTACAAGAGCTTCATTCCCAGGTGAAACATTCATCTCCGTGGGAACTAATGCTGCACGATATCGCATCGTGACTATATACAGCATGCGCAATAATCACCAGGGCATTAGATGAGGGGTGTAAACATTCTTCCGGACACTGGCTTTTCGGTACTATACGGGCGTTTTCCTAGCCCACAATTTGGTAAGCAGTTTAGTAGTACGTCTAAAATATTAATGAGATGCATATTGTGATGCCCATAAGTTAGTAATTTGGATAAATTCGACGTATCCTTATCTTTATTAAATTTGGTCTTGGTATTGCTGCTGTTTTGGTAAATAATGGAAGCAATAAGCGCTGAAGTGGTGGTGAAGAAAGGGAGGGCTCAGCAGCCACTACATCTTTCGAAGAGTCCTGGTGATTCTTGTGCAAGCGCCATATAATTGAGATTACATCACGATATGATGATGTGCAGCCCTAGTGGGAACAGTGAAATTGTAGAATTTTGGTGATAATGTTCTTTGAGGCTGCATTGATCGATTGGCCCGTGATCGAAATGGTTTATAAAAGGGGGAAAAACATTAGATTAGAGTTCGTCGTTCATGGCCGATTGTGATGAAAAGCGCTGTGAGTTTCATGAAAGGTCAACGTGTTGCTCGTATCTCGTCAATAAGGAAGCGGCCGCTCTGAATGTCAGCAGAGTTTTGGATGGGGGCAGAGGAAGCTCTTTGTGACTCATATGTATGCACCCTTCATAGAGGGACAAAAGATAACGTCAAAAATCTGACAAAAAAATGTCCACATTACCCAATCAGGCATGAGACATCTCTAGAATTCAAGTTCACCAAGACTAAACCATTTGTTGATGCAACGATCCGTACAGAATACAGTGAAATGATGGCCTTTTTTATAGAGATATACAGACAAATGCATGTTTTGGGGGTGTTTTTCATAGAGATGCGGCAGCCTTGTACTACTTATGCACACAATTTGTGTGTGATAAGTTATGGAAAAGGTTGGAGCTGTTCTGTGCAAAAAACCTAGATCCCAAGTCTGTTATTGTAGTGGAGGTGGTAACCCCCCCCCCCCCCCCCCCCCC
>JAODLC010000049.1:3395094-3437595 GCA_026781145.1 Hippopotamyrus pictus
TCTGTTATTGTAGTGGAGGTGGTACCCCCCCCCCCCCCTCCCGTTCTGTTTCCCTCCCCTGCATCTCCAGAGAAAGCCCCGGAGTCGGATCCTTCCAGTGAGAAGACCAACATCTCCTCATGCACACCCCAGGGTCCCCAGACCGCAGATGAGAATACCAGCGACAGCCAGTCCTCAGCGGCCAGTGTCAGTGGACAGAACAGTGAGGAGAAGCTGACCCACTACGCTGCCATTGGCCAGGATGATATGGGTATGCAGTTTTGCCCTGTGGAGCCTAGTGTAGTGTTTTTAACCTCCTCAGACCTATGCACAGATCGTGAAAAACCTTAAAAGGTGATCTACGTATCGCCTGAATTGTTCTCCAGGGGAACATGAAAACTCCCCTATCTTATCTTATTGTTTAATTAAACAGAAATGAGGATCCAGGTTAGAAAGCAGATAAGACCGTAGATTGGGGCTGGTGTTACAGTAAACTATGCTTTCTACTAACAGATGGGCTCACCCAAGGAAATATTTTTTTTATTTTTGTCCTTGATCTGTCCGAGGTTATGATAAGAAATGTGTTTGATGTTTGGACAAGTAAATAGGAATTCTTTGGTTTCCACATGTCATGTCTTGCTCAGATACTGGTGGGTGAGAGCAAAGCTGCTGGTCGCGGTACAGGGTTACCTGTTATTTTGGGGCTAAGGGCATTGTTCTAGGGCCCAATAATAACATCACTATTCTGCTGACTGCTGGATTTGAACCAATAACCCTTCTGGTCAGAAATCTTAACCCATGGAACCAAATGCTTGAGAGTTCTTCTTTCTTTGTGACAGATGAGGGCCAGGATGACTCAAACGGGTTGGCTGAAGGGACGGGTGTGGACCGGGTCTCACAGACGCCCACGCCGACATCCACGCGCATGGTGACACGTCTTCGGAACCCTGACAGCAAGCTGAGCCAGCAGAGAAGTCAACAAGGCTCAGCATCTCAGGATAACGGCAGGGCTTCCAAGGAGGTGGGCCGCCTCGCAGCTCTTTTATTTTTAATGTGTTGCGCCTGTATTCATTTATAAAAATGAAATCTGCTGTCTCTGTTTGCTACATTGACATTAGCTACCATTAAATGTGTTGTCTGTTCAGCTTATTATAGGTTACAAATTCAATACCTGTTCAAACAAGAATATTGGTATTATGGTAATATTATTGGAATATTGGTAATATGGTACACCACGTAGGACTGGGTGGTAATATAGTATACCACGTAGGATTGGCTGGTATTGTGGTAATATGGCATACCACGTAGGATTGGCTGGTAATATAGTATACCACGTAGGATTGGCTGGTATTGTGGTAATATGGTATACCACATAGGACTGGCTGGTATTGTGATAATATGGTGTACCACGTAGGATTGGGTGGTATTGTGGTAATATGGTGTACCACATAGTACTGGGTGGTATTGTGGTAATATGGTATACCATGGTATTTAGGGTATACTGTGGATTTTTGGGTATACCCCTGAATTTTTGCTCAGTGAAATATGTCATGGGGATACCAAAATACCAGAATAATGTTGCTTTTGAAAATGCTGCCAAAATGCCATATATCGCAGTATGATATCAGGATGGAATGACGGTATGAGAAATTAGATACTGCCCAAGCTTAGTATATCTATGTACATCTTTGTCTGAAGAAAAGCCAGCAGAGTTTGCATTTCTCCAGGTGTCCATTTTTGGTTCCCTGGGGGATCCTGCCAGCACCAATGGTTCCAGGAAAGACTCTGGAGTGAAGGAAAGCACTGGTTTCAAGTTAGGCCAGGAGGGCAAGTACCGGGTCTATCAGAACCAATACAGTAGTAACACACTGGCCCTAAACAAGCACCAGCACCGTGAGGACCATGACAAGCGGCGGCACTTGACCCACAAGTTCTGCATGAGTCAAGCGGGCGAGTTCAAGTGGAACGGCTCGGTGCACGGCTCCAAGGTTCTCACCATCTCCACACTGAGGCTGACCATCATCCAACTGGAGAACAACATTCCTGCCCCCTTCATGCACCCCAACTGGGCCTCTCACAGGTATACCAGGGAACCTTATGATCACAGCCAGCATCCTGCCTAAAGACAGTTCATTGACTAACCAGGTATCGGCCCATCCAGTCAAACCTTCATTCCGATTGGCTGGCAGGTCAAACTGGATTAAGGCGGTGCAGATGTGTAGCAGAGCTCGGGAGTTCGCTCTGGCCCTGTCCATCCTGGAGTGCGCCATCAAGCCAGTGGTCATGCTGCCTGTGTGGAAGGATGCTCTAGGACATACCAGGCAAGAAACCTTTGTTCATCTGGGTGATTAGCTTATGCAACGCTGATGAGTCTCTGCACCAGATTTCTCTCCATTCACTAAATCAGTGTTTCCTAATCTGGTCCTCAAGCACTCACAGAGAGTCCATGTTTTTGTTCTCTCCCAGCTCTCTACCAGGAGGGAGCAAATATGAAGGCTGTCTGACAGGGAACTGAGAGGGAGTAAAATCATGGACCGTCTGTGGGTCCCTGAGGACCGGGTTGGGGAATACTGCACTAAATCATGCATTCTTCTCTGTTTAAGAGAATACATTCCTAGACTGTATCTCCTAACATGGCTTTTGCAGCAAGTATCCTGTGTTGAATACCTCTTGAGTACCACTGTGAATGAACGTGTCATTTTGGCCGTTTCTTGCTACAGGTTACACCGGATGACCTCCATCGAGCGGGAAGAGAAGGAGAAGATGAAGAAGAGAGAGAGAAAGCTAGAAGAGGAAGAGACTATGCAGCAGGCCACCTGGGTGAAATATACCTTTCCCATCAAACACCAGGTATGTCGTGCTTTCACCCATCTGTGGACGGAAGTCTGATTTCTACTGAGATACCTTGTAATATGTAGAATCGTTACCCATTATTTGCATGCTGTTTATTCTCCAAACGTCCATCGCCTGACCACCTATATAGTCCCTGGGTCCTATCCCAGACAGCACAAGGCATCAAGCAGAGGTGCACCATGGATACTGCATCTTAGCTTTTACTGAGATTGCAGTTATTACATATAAATAATCCTCCTGTCTGCCCATATGTGAAGGTTTGGAAGCAGAAGGGAGAGGAGTACCGGGTGACAGGGTATGGAGGCTGGAGCTGGGTCAGCAAGACCCATGTACCTCGCTTCGTTCCCCGGCTGCCAGGCAACACCAACGTCAACTATCGCAAAGCTCTGGAGGGTCAGGCTCATCCTGCTGCTTTTCCACACTAGCAGTTCTTTGTTGAACATGAATATAGCAGCATTTCTTTCTGGATTGTACATTTTAATGTCTGGGGTTTGTTGGCTTCTCTGATTCTTATTTCAGCTGCCAAGATCAAGCAGAGCGCAGAGTCTGACCCAGACACTGCGTCCAACCCAGACGTGAGCATGGAGCAGAGGGCTAGCCCTATCAAAGACTCTGCGACAGGCGAATCGGAAAGGGAAGAGGACCGGAAGTCTCCTGGGGGATCTCCTGAGAGCCCCATGTCTGGCAAGAAGGAAGAGGGCGGAGAGGGTGCGGCTGGGCTGTCAAGAGATGAGCCCCAAGACAAGATAGATGTCAAGGCTGAGGGGCAGGCTGTGGAGACCACCAAGGCACAAGCAGAGGGGCTGGAGGCTGAAGGAATGGAGACTGGCGTCTCCAACTCCAAATGCATTGAAGAAAATGGTACCACCTCGCATATGGTGATCAAATGTTTTGGTCATCTTGACTTAAGTCATGATATCAACGATTCTCTCTTTATTTCTCTTTCCAGGAAAAAGCGAGACCTCTAGCACGTCTCTATTGGATGTTGATGCAAAGAAGGAGGAAGACAAAGGAGACATGGTGGAGAAGTTCTTCTGTGCTGATGTGGTGAATGTGAGCGAGGGCTTTCAGCTACGCACTGCCTACAAGAGGAAGGTGAAAGCCTCCAGGCTTGATGGCCTGCTGGAGCGACGTGTCCACCAGTTCACCCTAGAGGAGAAGCAGCGCTATGAGAGACTCAGGGGCCAAACAGCTACGCAAGTGGAGTCGGGAGCGGGGGGCCCGGACCAACACGGTTCGGTAGCGGGTGACGGACAGGTTGGAGTCACCTCAATGAAGGCGGGGAGCCTGGTTGTTCCCTCAGCTGTGAACTCAGGAACTGCATCTGCAGCTGGTACCGAAAAACGAGTGAGCCAGGAAGAAGAGGAAAAACAGTCCAAGGAGTCCTCTGGTCCTGGATCACTAGTGAAGGAAGTTAATTGCCAGTCTAAGCAGAAAGATAGTACGTCCCAAAACTCACCAGTGATTGGCAGTCCGAGCTCAGCTTGTAATGATCAAAGTGTATCCGAGGATCGTTGTGTGCCTGAATATGAGTCTATCAACGAGAGAAATGGTGGGAGTGCGGCCTTGCCGTCGACTATGTCGACATCATCTCCGGAACTTAATGTAGGGTCCTGGAAAGGGACAGAGACTTTACCTGGGCTGAACTCTGAGAGCAAATCAGAACTGACCTTGGGGACCCTGGAGTTCTCTAAGTACCAGAAATCTGCGGGAACAGAGAAGGTACATTGTCCTGAAGACAGGAAATCAGGGCCAGTTTTCACTGGGCAGAATGGAGAGGAAAATGGGTGTTTACAGGATGAAAATATGGACGTTGACAAGAGTGGTGATGATGAATCAGCTGTAAAATCCCAGCCGCCCCTTGGGGTTCAGGTAAATGGGGATGATTCCCTTCAGAATAAGGCTCTGTTAGACTGTACATTACCTCTAGAAGCTTCCTCAAAGCTAGACTTTGACAAAGACATTGAGGAAAAGGGAGCTAACCAGAATTCAGGAAATGAGATAAAAGTTCTTCCAGCTCAGGATGCTGTTAAACTACTAATGAATGGGGACCTGCTCTCACACCAGTCATCCTCTCACTCCATTGTCGATAAAAAGAATAACACAACACTGTCTAATACAGAGTATTCACCTGCTCAAAAGGTGCCCCGTCTGGAGAACAGTGTCAAAGAGCTGGCCTCTTCCTCTGGCACCTTGCTGAATTCCGATGTCTCGTCAGTCATTAGTAGGGCGTCTGAGGAGTGTGATGACACCAAGAAAGATTGTGTGGGGGAGGGGGACGAATCGGTGGCACTGAAGCTGGCCTCGTCAACAGTGCCACCTACAGGACAGTCCAGCCTCAGCAGCAGCAGTGTGTCTCTAAGCAATCATAGCAGTGAGCCCACATCAGTGACTAATATCAACGAGGCACCAAAGACAACCATCACACAAGTTACCACAACAATGACAACCATCACTACCACCATCTCCAAGGCAGTCGCGGTATCCAAGGATTCTGGTGGCACACCCGCTGTGGTGTCCATATCAGAAAATAAGGCTGTTTCTATGCTCACTACAACCAGCACCACTGTCACCACCACGGTGACTGGGGGAGGTGCGCCCACCATGACCGTGAGCCGGGAGTACTCCACAAGGGACCGGGTCCGACTCCTCAGGATCTCGCGCTCCAAGAAGGCCCGTTCAGGCACGGCCTTACCCTCCTACCGCAAGTTTGTCACCAAAAGCAGCAAGAAGAGCATCTTTGTCCTACCCAACGACGAACTCAGGAAGCTGGCCAGGCAAGGGGGCATCCGGGAGGTGCCCATCTTCAACTACAATGCCAAGCCTGCCTTGGACATTTGGCCCTACCCCTCCCCACGACCCACGTTCAGCATCACCTGGAGGTTGGCATGTTTGTGTTAATTTTTCAGATTTTTTTTTGGCCTTTAGTTGTCTTTATTTCTTCAAGGTTTCCAACTTTAAATGACTGGGACAGTTCAGTCCACTATGGCTAGGAAAGAAGTTCTCAGAAAGTCAACAAGGTTGTATCTATATAGGTGCCTTTCAGACCTGCTGACTATCTCAATTTTTTTTTTCTCTCAAAATGATGATGTTGGATGCTATCCTAGTCTATCAGTGTTGTGACTTTTAAATAATCATATGTTGAAATATTTAAAGTGAAAGACTACTCTTTCATGGTTTCTAACCGTCAGTTCCCATGAATCACTGACGCTATAAAACATTGATCGTAGGGAAGATAAAGGATAAATTCTTCTTAGTAGATGTATGAGCTGCAGAGTACTGACTGATCCAGAGACCAAAACAAGTATTACGACTTGCCTTCTAGTCCTGCTACAGTGACCTCAGTAGAGTTATGGTTCATTCTGGTAGAGCTGTGCACTTCATGAGTTTCATATTAGATCCGCACTGTAGTTCACCCGACCATTAACTGACACGTGTTCCCGGTGCCCTACGCAGGTACCGGCTCCAGACGGTCCGCTCTCTGGCAGGGGTAAGCTTGATGCTTCGGCTGCTCTGGGCCTGCCTGAGGTGGGACGACATGGCTGTGAGGGCCCCGATGCACGCTGTGGCTCGCTCGGGTGGGTGATCCCATTCCTCTTGTGCTTCACGACTCTGTGGTTTCTGGGGGCCGGTCCACCAAAAACCTCTGCTCACGCGCAGACTGTCCCCCGCTCCTTACCACAGAAACATCAGAGACCGAGATCACCACCACAGAGGTTATCAAGCGCCGAGATGTGGGGCCTTATGGGATACGGTCAGAGTACCTCGTCCGGAAGGTCATCCGCCCCATAGGCGTAGCTGCGTCTCCTAAGGGTGGGCTTTTCTTCTGGATTTACATGATTCTTTGTTCATTAAGCTCCTTTAGTTTTTGATCCACATGTCCCAGTCAGTCAGATTTTATAACATTGTTCGAGTTGCTGAAACGGAAATATGAAAACCCATAATTTGCGAAGGATCCTCTCAGTGTATCTGACGTGTTTCCTCTCCTGTCTTTGCAACCCCAAAGAAGCTCACACTCCTCAGAGGAAGGGCCTCCGGTCTAGTGCTCTGAGGCCCAAGAAGCTGGATTCGCCAAGGCAGATGGGCCCGGTGGTGCTTGAGAAATGGGTAGCAGAGGAAGAACTGGAGCTGTGGGAGATCAGAGCCTTTGCTGAAAGGTAGGGGGGTTTAAATTGGACTGCAGTCGAAACCCAAAACCTTATACACTGAACTTCAGAACGGCAGGTTCTCTTTGGGGATTCTGTCCCATAATTGTTCCACTACTTTGGTTCTCATCTCAATTCTTTGTGTCCTGAGACATTCTCTGATAGCCGTCTTGTCCTTCCGTGGCAGGGTGGACAGGGAGAAGGCTTCTGCGGTGGACCAGGCAAAGGTTAGTGTGCAGAAGAAGGTCGAGGAGTACAAGGCCAACTTGGAGGCTCAGCTTAAGCAGCAGAGATTGGCTGCTCAGCAGGTGGGAAGGCCAGACACGCACTGTGTGCCTCATTGCGACCGTGCAACTTAGCGTAGCCTCCTGGATCAGCCTGCATAGTATAGCTGACCTAAGCTAGCAATGAAGCAGCAAAGTCTGGAGGCTCCCTAATGATTTTGTGGTGCTTGGCAGTATAGCTGGCTCTGCTTGGTAGGAAATAATGGGTAAGCAGACCTGATAGATGAAGGCTGCTTGTACCGGCAACCTTATGAACTCTGGCACTGAGGCCTAACCCACAAAGCCACATGTCACCCCCACAGACATCTTTACCTGATGTCCTATATTCACTTGTGTGAATTGTTTTTTGAGGCGAAGCCATGCATTAGTGTCATGCATTCTCAGTATCCAAACGTTTGAACCCCTGTGTTCCAGAAACGCCTGGAACTGCAGAAACCTGCCTCCGGTAGTGCCACACCAGTCTCCACCCCACAGAAGGTGCTGGTGGGCTCCTTGACGGGTGCCGTCACCCCCGGCTCCAAGCTGGTCCTGACCTCAAAGGTGGGCTCCCCCGCCGTCACCTTCCAGCAGGGCAAGAACTTCCAGCAGACATTCGCTTCCTGGGTCAAGCAAGGTCAGAGCAGCCCAGGTGAGTGTGTGTGTGTTCTTGGACTGCAGAAACCGTATACACAAGGTAATGGGACTAGTTGACTACTTATGGTTACGCTTAGTAATCAGAAGGCGTACATAACTGTGACGATGGACACAACAGTTATTTTTATTTGGACAAATGCAGTGACCCCAGAGTTTCCACCTCTTCTACAGCCAATGCCACTGCCATCTCCACTGCATCCACGAGCTCGACCATCTCAGGACAGACTTTGCAGGTGTCAGGCACGTCGGTATCAGTGGCTGGAAAAGTTCTCTCCCTACCGGCCAACAGCAAGATCGTGACTGTCAATGTACCCAGTGCACAAGGAGGTAAGGTCCTCAGGGGCGTGACCTTTGACTGTTCCACATACAGATTCTTCAATAGAGATGGGGAAATAATGAGTGTTTCTCCATACCAAGAACGCAAAGATCATACTTGTGGTCTTTGTAAGACCAGTCTTTCAAACCTGCCTCCCAAGAATGAGCTTTGAGTGTGGTGACTCATGGGGTTGATCTCGTTTGGTGAGGATGCAACCGATATGTCCTTGATTTTTGGGCCGGGGCAAGAATGACACCTGGGGATTTTTACCGTCCTCTGTACTTCTGTTCTTGAGTATTAGAACTGGTCTTTGGCAATGGAAGATCAAACAGGTAGACGAGAACACAAATACGGTCAAGTATTCATGTTGAGAAACACGATTTCTTTCCATGGAACTAAAGTGGGATGAACTAGCAATCAAATCCAGACTGATGTCAGTTTGTGTCCCACTTGGGGATTCAGTGTAGTACCCCTGTGTGATTGGTATAGTAATGTATGAAGTGAAAGTAACGTGACTGGTTGCCATGGTCACCAGGCATGGTACAACAGAAGGTCCTGGGCATCATCCCATCCAGCACCACCGGTGGCACGCAAGGCTTTACCTCCATCCAGCCAAGGAGCACGACCGTGGGCCTCCGGCCCGGGGCAGTGCCCGCACAACAGGTTTGAGGCCTCCCACCGTCCCAGGCACTCTGAGCAAAGTCCCCTTAATTATGAGAGACCTTCTTATAAAGTAATCGATGATGAATTGTTCCAGTACTGCAGCTGGGCTTTTGAGTCCGTGTCAACTGGAGTGTTTGTCTGTGTGCCTTGACTCCGTTCCCAGGTGGTCCCGGGTGGTGCTCAGATCCGGCCCGGTATGGCGGTGATCCGAAGCCCCCTGCAGCAGAGTACCGGTCTGAACAAGACCATCATCTCCACCCCCCTGGTGGTCCAGCCTGGCCTCCTTCCCACTGGTAAGTCAAGTATCAGTGTGGCTGGGGTCTCAGATCGCGTAATTTGGCTTGTTGCGCTTGTGATTCGGCTGGTCACGTTATTGACGCATCACTGCACACCAGGCCAGCTTGTCCGGGGCGCTCCAAGTTCCCCGGCCACCTCTGCACCTGGCACACCCCCTGGGCCCCCCGCCATGACATCTTCAGCCTCCACGTCCCCAGGCTCTGCTCCCCAGACCCCCCGGCCCCAGCAGGGGCAAGTCAGGCTCACCCTGGCCCAGCTTACCCAGCTCACCCAAGGAGCACAGGTGAGGAGGGCGTGGGGTGGGTCTCTCTGTGTAAGGATGTATTTCCTTTTCGCTAATGTCGCTCTTCCACTACATCAGGTACTGTACTTTTGGTACGTTATTTTCTCTACATTTCCTTTTCCATTTACTTCTGGACGAGTACTAGTTCAAAAGTTCAAGTATCAATACCTTCCAGTTTCAGTACCAGCTGGGGTACTTTTTTGGTATTTCGGTACTTTGGAGTGGGACTCGAAAACACTTTGTTTCTGTTGGCTATGCAAATAGCTTTCATCTGAAAAGCAATACAACTGCCATTTCGGAAAAAAAGTTCTGATTATCGGTGTAAGAATTGCTCGTGCCTAACATCACACATCATCCAGCCCTATTATATCCCACAGCCATTTGTCAAAATCAGTACAAAATACCTTGCCTTGCCTTGTGTTGTGATGTCATCCAGCTCCAGAACCAGTTTTTAATGCAGTGGAAAATCAACAGCTTGAAGTACCAAAAGTACAGTACCTAGTGTGGTAGAAATGCTCCCTAAAACTGTGCACATACACTGTGGTTCTTGCCGGTATCTGTCAGGGAGGTGGCCAGGGCCTGACGGTGGTGATCCAGGGTCAGGGCCAGACCACCGGCCAGCTGCAGCTCATCCCTCAGGGGGTCACCGTCATCCCGGGACCTGGCCAGCAGCTCATGCAGGCCGCCATGCCCAACGGCCAGCTCCAGCGCTTCCTGTTCACGCCGGCTCCCCCGACCACGCCCACCACCATGGCCACACCCACTGCCATGCCCACACACACCACTGTGGCTGTGCCTGCCCCCACTATGACGGCCACACTCCCTGCCGCCGCCACGCCTTCAACACCAGGTGATGCCTCTTGCCGCTGTACGATCATTACCGAAACACAGAGAACGATTCATTCCTGTAGTACTTCCACCATATTTACAGCTTAGATCAGTGTTTCTCAACCAGGTCCTCGAGGTCCTGCAACCAGTTTACATTTATGCTTCCTCCCAGCTGTCGGCCAATAAAAAACACAGAATACCTGGTTCAAGTGTATCTGGAGCTGGGTAGGTGCAAAAATGGTGGTCCCTGAGGACCTGGTTGAGAAACATGGCAATATTGTTTCAGTATTGTTCTTCATGTTGCAAAGAGACGCAGCTAGGGTTTGATCAAATACAACTTTTCACTTGAATTAACATTAATTATTCATGTTAGCTTAGCATGTTAGCATGTGACATGGCTATCCGTTTGGCTCTGCAGCAGTGCAGCCGGAGCAGAAGCCCACGCAGCTGCAGCTCCCTGTGCAGACCCCGCCCTTGCCACAAACACCACCTGCCCCCCAGGACTCGCAGCCAGCTGCTCCTCCTACCCAGGCAGACCCTCTTGCTGGCCCCTCGCAGATGGTCACCCCAAACCAGGCTCTCACATTGGCCCCTCCGCCTCTGCCCACTACGGCAGCGGTCCAGCTTCCTTCCACTCAGATTCAGGTGAAGGGGGTCCTGGCTGCCCCCAGCCCAGCACAAGCCCCCCTAGGCCAGCCTGGCCTTGTCGTTATGCGGCAGGCTCTCCCCCAGACGCCCCTGCACTTGGGTCTCCGGCTCCAGCCCCAGCAGATCCGGCCGAAGCAGCCCATCCCAATCCAGCCGGGACCCGGGGTGGGGGCCGTCCAGGCTGCCGGTGGCCAGAAACAACCAGAGGTTAGGCAGGAACGAGGAGGCAGCGTCAAGCTGCAGGTGGGGATTACCATGACAACCACATCACTGTGCATGTCACGTCTCTGATTTCATGACCATAATCATAGAATGTCTTTTTATTACTGGCTGTACATTTTGGTTATGAGGTCATTTTGTTAGTCTTTTTACATTTATAGATTGACTGGTTTTGAGTTTTTAAATTTATTTTATACTGTGCTGTTGTGCGATGTGTCCTCTGCGCTCTGCTACAGCCGGACGTTAAGACGGAGCGCGTGATGGAGCATTTAAAGCAGAAGTCAACTTGTTTAGCTGATCAGGAGGACGCTCAGAGGTATGAGCTTGGTGGGCCAGCGAGCTGCATCGTTAGCATGTGCTTTCCTGGGGTGTCTCTCCACAGAGTTAGGGTAGTAAGTCTGGGCTATATGATCTCAAATCAATATCACGAGTAATCGAACATTTTACCTTGATCTAAGCAGCATGGGCAGGATTACGTTGATTTAGAGGTTCTGAATGTCGGCTTTGATTAATTTTCTATTAATTGTCTAGCTGTAATCTGGTCACATGACACTTAAGCTTTTGTCCAACGTGTTAAATGTCAGCACATCCAGAATAATCTGTTAGTTTTCTAGTAGTGTTTCCCAAATTGGTCCTCGGGGACCTCCAGGCAGTCAACTTTTTTGCTCCTATTAAGAGCTGGGAGGGAGCAAAAATGTGGTCTGTCTGTGAAGGAGAAAAAATGTGGACTGTCTGTGAAGGAGAAAAAATGTGGACTGTCTGTGAAGGAGAAAAAATGTGGACTGTCTGGGGGTCCCTGAGGACCGATTTGGGAAACATTGGTCTGATAGCACGTCCACAGAGACAAAGCAATTGTAGTCTATCTAGGCTTTAGTTGTCTATTTAGTTTTGTGATCTACGTTGTTAAACTGTTAGAAGCTTAAGAACTGACATTATCACAGAAAGGCGACAGAATTTCTTTATTACCCAAGATGCAATGCGCAGTGCCATGCTGTTGGATTGTGTTGATATGTTGTGTCCCCCTCCCCCTCCCCCACACACAGAATGATCGTGTGCAGCCAGGTGATGAAGTTCATCCTGGACAAGATCGAGAAGGACGAGAAGCAGGCGGCTCGCAAGCGGAGGCGGGACGTGGCTGGCGAGCCGAAGCGCAGTAAGCAGAGCTCCAGCCGGCTGTCGGCGCTGCTCTTCAAGCACAAGGAGCTGCTGAAGGCTGAGATCCTCCAGAAGAGGGCGCTGCTGGACAAGGATCTGCAGCTGGAGGTCCAGGTGAGCAGCTCTGAAGAGTGTAGACCGCAGCTGGACACGCTTCCGAAGACATAACATTGCATGTCTCGGCCACTGTCATGTAGAATGTTCCATTCGTTTCTAAATTGCCTGATGAGTGTGTCAGTGAGTGATAGTTTGCTTGGCCTGTGATAGACTGGCATCCTGTTCAGGGCGTACCCCTGCCTTGTGCCATCTGCTCTCCCCAGTAAGCTTCAGGACCCCTGACTCCTCATTACCCTATGTTGGGTAGAAGGATTTGGAAGATGGACTCATGGATATAACTTTTGGGTTGTAAGTCTGTCCTTAACCGTGATGCTGCAGATGGAGAGTGGAACTTGTTTTAGATTTAACAAGCTTAGACTTGTGCGGCTTCCATGACGTCGGCCTGGAGGACAGAGTGAAGGATGCGTGTGACGCACGGCCACCACTAGGGGAGCTATTTCTCTCCCTTCCAGGAGGAGCTGAGGAAGGATCTCACCAAGCTGCGGAAAGAGAAGGACAAAGCACAGGCTGGCGTGGCCCCCGCCCCAGCGGCCGCGCTCTCCCCCCACCCCACCTCGCCGCCGCTCTCCTCTCACAAGCGCAAGCGCGACGATGACCGGGACCATGCCAAGGCCAAGAAAAAGAAGATGATCTCCGCTACCTCAAAAGATGCCAGGAAGGACACCAAGCTGTACTGCGTCTGCAAGACGCCCTACGACGAGTCGAAGTAAGGCTGCAACGTCAACGATGGCGTCTGACGTCGCGTTACTGCCAGTTACTGCCGAGATTTCATCATTGTGGGTTTCTGCATGCACGCTCAGTCAGTTCTCTTGGGCTGATGTGAAGTGGGCTTTCTAATGGAGGATGGGTGGATGGGTGGACGGCCCAGTTTTCATGACGAACAGCCCAGCCGGTGACACATCCTCATGTCGGCCTTCCAGGTTCTACATCGGCTGTGACCTCTGCTCCAACTGGTTCCACGGTGAGTGCGTGGGGGTCACGGAGAAGGAGGCCAAGAAGATGGACGACTACGTCTGCAGAGAGTGCAACCGGGCGCAGGAAGGCCAGACAGAGGAGCTGTACTGCATCTGCCAAACGCCATACGACGAGTCGCAGTAATTACCACGTTTCATTCTGCATTCACTCTACGTACTGCATATATGCATGTTTATCCTGCATGATTGCTGCGAGCACGTTTTTTCCTATATGACTGTATGTACAGATGTTCCCCGGGTTGCGATCCGATAAATCTGTCGTAAGGCAAAAGTATCGGAAGGTGAAAATGCATTTTAGTATGGTACACCTAACCCAACGAACATCATAGCATCACATAACATCGCATCTCTGACGTCGTCTTTCCTGGGGCTTTCCTCCATCAGATTCTACATCGGCTGCGACCGCTGCCAGAACTGGTACCACGGCCGCTGCGTGGGCATCCTGCAGAGCGAGGCGACACACATCGACGAGTACGTGTGCCCGCAGTGCCAGTCCACGGAGGACACCATGACCGTCCTCTCACCGCTCACCGACAGAGACTACGAGGGCCTGAGACGGATTCTGCGCTCTCTGCAGGTACACCGTCATGGCCGGGACCGGTCTGCTTCAGCACTGAAATACCAAATGTAGCCATAAGGTTTATGAAACCGTTTATCAGTGTTTCTCAACATAGACTTTAGAGCAGGGGTCTCCAACTCCGGTCCTGGAGAGCTACTATCCATATAGGTTTTCTATCATACCCGGCTTCTGATGAGCCACACCTGTTCTCAGGTAAATACCAGGAACAGGTGTGGCTCATCAGAAGCCAAGTGGGACAGAAAACTTACTGGATATTAGCTCTCCAGGACCGGAGTTGGAGACCCCTGCCTTAGAGACTCCCAGCAAAACAAAACTGTATTTTAGATTCTTAGGCTAGATGTTATGTTTGAAAGACTTCCATGTTATTGTACCATTATGATGTTTGAAAGACCCCTTAGTACATAAAATGTTATGTCATTGGTTACCAGGGGTGCTGCTAGAGATTTTGGACCTCAAAAAAGGCTATCACACTGGGCCCTCAGCTCACCCAGCTCAGACCAGTACAATTTTTTGTTCAATTTTTGAAGGTCAGAGTTACTGACCAAAATTGTGACGTTTTAATAGTAAAAAATTCATTTTGGTGCAACACTAACCAGCAGGGGCAAGGTGGAGGAGTTTGGATGATTCCACGGGCCCATTACTTAAAATGAAAGGTGTTGTACGCTGAAGTAAAAATTCAGTTTTTGGCTTTTTCAGCTGAATATTTTCGATTGCCGAAATTTTGGTGCGTCACTACTATTGGCGTCTTATAAGCCAGTGTGGGCTGGGTACAGAATGCGCAAGACACAGTAATAAAATATTCATTCATTCATTCATTCATTCATTCATTCATTCATTCATTCATTCAACCAGCATGCCTAAACCAGTCAGTGAACACTGAATGCATAGGAGAGGGAGCAAAAATAGGCTGTCTGGGGGTCCTGAGGACCGAGATGAGAAACACTGGCCTAAACATTCGGTAGTAATGAACAAAGTGGACCTAATGTCCAGAAATCACATCATCTCTGGGTTTCGTGCTAACAGCTAATTGTGAATATCAGGTTCATGCAGATGTGGCAGAGTAGAGTAAATAAAGGGCCCAGTTTTGAACGAGTGATATCGTTTGGTATCACGAGTCTCATGAGGACCGGCTCGGCTTTACCCGAGCTTGAGTCACACGTGCCCAGTGTGCATCATGAACATTTCGCTTGGCAGGCTCACAAAATGGCGTGGCCGTTCCTGGAGCCTGTGGATCCCAACGACGCCCCAGATTACTACGGTGTCATTAAGGAACCGATGGGTATGTGCCGGATCGGTCTATATTGTCCTTCGGCGTGGTCTAGTCGCTCGTCGCCGCAACCTTAAGGAGATTTTCCCATCAAATCCAGCAATAAACAAACAGCGCATTACGCTCGCGTTGATGCGGCATCCTTCTCTGGTGTGGTTCCCGCTCCCCTCTTCTTACAGACCTGGCTACGATGGAAGAGAGAGTACAGAAACGGTATTACGGCAAGTTGACGGAGTTTGTGGCGGACGTGACCAAAATCTTTGACAACTGCCGCTACTATAATCCCAGTGACTCGCCCTTCTACCAGTGCGCGGAGGTGTTGGAGTCCTCTTTTGTACAGAAACTCAAAGCTTTCAAAGCCAGCAGGTAAGGAAAGGTCTGTCGCTCCGCCCACAGGCCTCAGGTCTCCCCCCGTCTCTCGTCCATCCTCCTGCCTGCGCTCCACCTCACTGGCATGGCATTAAGCGCGCATAGTACATTCCCTTATCTCCCGCCTTCCTCTGAAGGCGGGTCATCGTGTTGTGTGAGCGACTTTCCTTAACTCCTGCTTTGAGTGTCCATGTCTGTGCCGCATGCATGTATTCACGACATCCATTGTCTCTCTCTCTTGCAGATTGTGATGTCGTAAGTGACGTCATAGCTGGAATCTAACCTGGATGCTGGGGGTCACTGTATCGTTTAAATCATGGAATCTGCTGTTCTGTGGACAGCATAAATTCTATAGGGTTTGCTTTCTGGGGGCATGGAGAAACCAGTGAATTTAAATGAAAAATCTAGTCGTTTTGCAATTAGCCAAATGCCTGATATGCCTATTGAGCATTGTGGTTTTGGCAGCCATATTCCCCAAAAAAAGTGAAATGGAATTGGTAAATTTTTTTTTTTTTTTTTTTTTTTTACACACACTGTTTTACTACCTGTGACAAAGATGACCTCTAAATATAATGTGAATCCTTAGACGTGCATGTAATATGTTAGTAAACAAGCACTTGGATCAGAATGCTGCTTTAAAGCATTTTTGGTTTTTATTTGAGGGTCCATTTGTATTCACATTTGTTTAAATATATATATAAAATATGAATATTTAAAAAGATTTTATTGTGAGAGATATGTAAATTAAGTTCCAGGTTTGCTGCGCCCTTTCCCATAGCATTCAGTTGTCTCGGCCCTAAAGCTGATTCTGCTCATGTATAGACGATTTGATAGCAACATTTATGCTCTTCTGCTCATGGGAGTTCTACTTACACAACCATGCTCTGAGGGCAGAAGGAAAAATTGTAGAGGAGGTGGGTCCAAGCAACTAGAGGAGCTGGGATCAAGACATGTGATTGGTTGGTCCTGCCTCCTCTAGTTTCTTGGACCCACCTCCTCTATCTGATTGGTTCAGAGAGGTAATCAATCATTTTCCTTCTGCCCTCAGAACATTTTTATGTAAATAAAAATGCCATGAGCTAATCTTCTCCTAAAAGCGTTATGCTTGTCCTTATAGGGTCGTTTTAAATTGTGACTTGCCCCTTCTGGGGAGAAACTTTTGGCCAGTTTGCGCGTATAGTGAGAAGGCATATTCTCTTAAATCCTTTTGTGAAGGATTGTTTTATGGTTAAAGAAAAATCAATGCTTCAACTTAGCATTTCCCAATCTGGTTCTTAGGGGCCCTCAGTCAGGGAGCAGGGAGGGAGCAAAAATGTGGACCGGGTGTGGGTCCCCGAGGACTGCATTGGGAAACACTGCTTTAAATGATACAAGTGGCACCTCCTGAGTCTTCCAGCTTTACAGTACCAAGTGGTGTTCTTGTTTACTAAAGGTGCACGAAGTGTTGATCTTTTTCAGAAGCTTGCAGTGCCTTAGCCGTTAAGCTTGACGCCTCTGCATCCTGTCATGTATGTTGTTTTTTTTTTTATTATTTTTTTTTTTTGGCCAGTGTGAAAAGTTTAATAAAATGTTAAAGGCTCCTCAACTTTTTTTCCCTTTTTTCTATATTCTGTAGGTCTCATAACAACAAACTACAGTCTCCAGCTTCTTAGAACAGGGTGTTTCTTTGCTCTAAATAAACCAACGCAAGCTGGGGGTTTCTGCACGTTTAAAACTTGTGCCTGGATGCGGTCTCCAGCCAGCCAGCCCCCCCGTCCCCTGCGCCTCGTTACCCCCAAAAGGAAGCACCGGACCCACAAACGGTCTTACGGTCTGCTGCCTCAAGAACGTGGTTTGTTTGGGGGGGGGCGTTCAGAATGCGGTGTGTGGGGTGTCAGCTCCATGATGGGACAAGTGGAACAAAAGTGGCTTTGTTATGGAGAATCGCCCCAACCCCAAAAGTACAGACGTTCATAGACGTTCTCATCAGGTGGGGTTAGGCACACTATTGGTTTTCATTTATATTCATATATATATATATATAGGACTGTTAAACAGAGGATATGGTGCACTAAATCCTTTTTGTACCTCACAGAAGAGTGGAAAACATACATTCTGAGAACTGCATTTATGATGTAGCAGTGTTTTTGACCCCCCCCCCCAATGTCTTCTAATTCTTATTTAGTGAAATAAAATTTCCATTTATTTCACACAGGGTCACTTTAGTTAAAACGGTGTCCCGTCCCGTCCCCCCCCCCAACATCGCGCTTGTGGCGTTGAGCTTCTCAATAACACCAGACAGGAACGCTAAGAAGACGGATACACTTAAATCCCTGTACTGTACAGATGGACTGAAAAAAACGCTGAAATACAGTGTGTGTTTGAAGGCATTCTGTTTGTACAACCTGTCAGATACTGAATTTTGTGCTTTTTATTTTTTATATTACAACTCGAGAAATAATGTACTAATTAAAGAACCTAATAAAACGGAAGGCAGAGCTCCATGCAGCATAAGCTGTCTACGTTTTTAAGAATTCATTTATTTGTGCCTTTTTCTGAAATCGCTAAAGAAGAATATGAAAGGGAAAAAACAGTAATATTACATCCTAATTAAATATTATTTAACTTCTTTAGGGATCTTTGAAAAAGAACAAGAATTTTATACTACTTTGATTTTTTTATGATGTATGCTATTCAAGGTCTCAATTGTGTGTATGCTAGTGCTTAAGTTGTTTCAGGTTACATGGTATCTTTTGGTCAAAAGCTTATCCAAGAGTAGCTCAACAATATACTTTACGTAAAGATTATGTTTGGATAATCATTCAGTCAGTTCTGTGAGTTTTGCGTTTGGGCTGCGATGTGCTTTTGCCAACATAGAAAGTTCAGCAGAGTATAGTGTACAATTTTAAACCCTAAACCTAAATTCATCCTTTTGAAGCGTGAACCACCCCATCTCAAAATGTTTGTGAAGAATCGAAAACTCCTGTCTTGTTGTAATGTATGGGTAAAAACGTCCTATTGCAGTATTTACGTTTTCTGCTCGATTCTTAATACAGCGAAGCCATGGAACGATGTGACGTGTTTCTAAGATTTATTTTTGTTAATAAATAAACGACTCGACGACCGACCCAGATGGGACTCGAACCCACAATCCCCAGCTCCGGAGGCTGATGCCTTATCCATTAGGCCACTGGGTCGCTATGACGGTGGTTTTAAAAGAATGTCTTTTAATAACAGTTGGAATTAACAATAGTTCTTTTAATAATTGTAATTTAAATTATGTTTTGACAATAAATGCGCTTGTTTCGTGTTGTACCAATATTTTTGAGCTAATAGTAAAGTAGGTATCTATGACTTTAGCCTGAAGGAGGGAAATGGGATGGGTTACAGATTTAGATGACGTATTTTTCGAATGATGCAGTCTCGCGATAGTAGAAGCGTTTCCCTTGACAACGTTTCCGGAGCGTGGTGTGATTTTTCAAAAGAGGCCAATGGGGACACGCTTTCACCTGAGCTGACCAATCAGGAGTGGCTGTTGCCGGCAATTTAAAAAAACCCTTTTTCATTTTAGACAGTCACACTTTCTAAACTTGGAGAGCTACCTATCTGCAGTGGTAAGTCCTTAAGTTCTGGAAGTCAGTTTAGATTTTATATAAATTACATCACTTATAACTAGATAATCTGTTTCTTAGTATGTATTATCTAATTAAATTTCTCGTTTAGTATAACTAATTCCCATCTCTTGGACTATCTGGTATTTCTGGATCTTATAGTACAAGAAGGAAGATGCTTCAATGTTATGCTTTTTAAATGTTGTTATTCTGCATCTGTTTAAGGTAAAAAAAATCTAAAATATTCATCCGATTGTTCCGCATTGAGCCGCCTGGTAAATATGTCTGCTGGAAACGAGAACGCCATTCGTCTGAACAAATTCAAGAATAAAGGAAAGGATGCAAACGTAAGTTCCCGTGTACACATTAATAGTGCTGAGTATGCTTATAAAATCGATACGCTGGATTGTTTACAAGTTTTAGTTTTGTCTTCCGGCAGGAACTGCGGCGTAGGCGAATCGAAGTCAACGTGGAGCTCCGCAAGGCGAAGAAGGACGAGCAGATTCTTAAACGGAGGAATGTCAGCAGTTTTCCGGATGAGGCGACATCCCCGCTTCAAGAGAAGAGTCAAAACAAACAGGTTAGATAATTCACGCTATAAAGTTAATTAGGTGTCACAGTATGATCGGATGGGTACGGTTCCTTAAAACGCGACCTACGAATTTAAAATTACAGGCTGCCCAGCACTGGACCGTGGATGAGATTGTAGCTGGAGTTAACAGTAACAATCTGGATTATCAGTTGCAAGCCACGCAGGCAGCCAGGTAAAAATTTCTTAAGCAACTTTTATCCAGTGCTAAAATTATTCACTGCTTGGTGTGTTTTTACGCCTCAATATTTATCCCTGCAGAAAACTGCTGTCTAGAGAGAGGCACCCCCCAATCGACCATATCATCAGTGCTGGGCTCATCCCAAAGTTTGTTGGCTTCCTGGGTGTGGCAGGTTGCCCCCCAATCCAGTTTGAGGCTGCTTGGGCTCTGACCAACATTGCTTCTGGGACATCAGACCAGACTAGAGCTGTGGTGGAAGGGGGGGCAGTTCCTGCCTTCATAAACCTTGTCAGATCTCCGGATGTCCATGTCAGTGAGCAGGCCATCTGGGCTTTGGGCAACATTGCTGGTAAGTACTCTTTACTAAGAAGTTAGTGACACCCTTTGCTATGCTAAAAATTTTATATTGTATCATTGCACTGATAAAATACAAGTTGTGATGGGACTTAATAAAGCTCATTTGGAAATGCATCCTCCTTTCAGGTGATGGCTCAGCCTATAGAGACAAGGTTATCAAACACGGGGGTGTGGCTGCTCTCCTGTCCCTGCTTGCAGTCCCTGATCTCTCAGTGTTCACGGTGAGTTAGTTATATCCTTCAGGTTGCAGGGGGGGCTGGAACCTACCCCAGGCATCACAAGGCAGGGGAACACACTGGATGGGATATCTGTCCATTACAAGGCATTTACCCGCACAAGTTAACACCTCAGGCAATTTAATGATGTGTATGTTTGCATCTTTGGAGTGCAAGAGGAAACCAGAGGAAAGTCATGTGACATGCGGAGAACATGCAAGCATGTAAACATATAGTCATGCAGGCAGGATTTGTGCCCCCAGCCCTGAAGTCGGGAAGCAACAGTGCAATCCACTGGAGACTCCACCCCCCAACTGCTGGGCGGTGTCAGGGCACTGCACTACTGCAAAAAGTGAATAATAACTGGAGGGCAGGGGGTTCACTAGGTTAGGATGCTGTGCTAGTGACAGGAAGGTCCTTGATTCAAATCCTAGGATGGGCAGAGAGATAATCACCGTTGGACCCTTGAGCAAGGTCTTTAGCCCACAGTTGCTCCAGGAACTGGTTGACCCTGCTTCCCCTGTTTTACGTTGCTTTGGATGAAAACATCCGCCAAATAAAATTATATTTATTTGGGAATAGATCTGTTTCCCATGATAGAATCACATTTGAATAATGTGATTGTTGTTGGATCCAGATATTTTGGATATGGTCCGTCTTTGCAGTTACATTCTGCTGAGAGATATAATGATGTGCTGTTCCCTCCCAGCTTGGGTACCTAAGGAATGTCACGTGGACGCTGTCGAACCTCTGTCGCAATAAAAACCCAGCGCCGCCGCTGGCTGCAGTTCAGCAGATCCTTCCCACACTAGTGCGACTCCTGCACCACAGCGACAAGGAAGTCCTGGCAGATACCTGCTGGGCCGTGTCCTACCTCACCGATGGGCCGAATGACCGCATCGAGGTGGTACTGCAAACGGGCCTTGTGACACGTCTCGTGCAGTTCCTGGGCTCTGGGGAAATCTCCATTATGGTAAGGCTGTCTGGAATCCCTCCTCCTCCAGTGAATAACTATAATTATTAATAAGGGTTACAGTTGCATGTCTGGATAATTGAGCCCCACATGGCCGTTAATGTAACTTGGGTGTAGTATAGTTCACTTCCTGGGATTTGATCAGGCTACATGTGGCTAGAGAACCACCTGTTTGTGCACCCTTGCAATTGGAGTCAGTAAATAAAATCTATAAAACGTGAAGATGTACACTGGACAAAAGTACAGCCAGCAGTCAAATGACATCTGGCATGTGTTTGAAAAAACCTTCCAGACCCCATCGCTGCGCTCGATTGGCAACATTGTGACCGGCACGGACGAACAGACACAGATGGTACTGGATGCTGGTGCCCTATCCATGTTTCACCCCCTGTTACGTCACAACAAGAACAGCATCCAGAAGGAGGCAGCCTGGACCCTGTCCAATATTACCGCAGGAAAGGATATGCAGATCCAGGAGGTCATCGATGCTGGCCTGGTCCCGCTCCTGGTAGATCTCCTGCGACGGGTATGTCTCTGCTTGCTGGATGCTGCCATCTTAAGATTAGCATGTGCAGTTTCTCAGTAAGGTAGTAGATGGGGCTCAAAATGCAAATGGCTTATTCTTCCTTTTTCCAGGCTGATTACAAGACTCAGAAGGAGGCAGTCTGGGCAGTAACGAATTATACCTGTGGGGGCACTGTTAACCAGATTGTGTACCTAGTTCAGCAGAATGTACTGGAACCACTGCTTAACCTGCTGTCCACTAAAGATGGAAAAACCATCCTCGTCATCTTGGATGCCATCTCTAACATCTTCCTGGTATGTTGGCAGTGTCTGCTCACATCTCAGAGGGACCATCACTGAAATTAAGCTTAACCTTAGACCTATGATAAGGGCTAGCATTAAGGATAGTTGCATTACGTAAGGGTTGACATTAGCTATGGGGAAGGGTTAGAGAATTCTCTGTATTACCCATTTTTTCTGTGGTATTGATTTGATTTTGAGGTTTAGATTTTAGGTTAGAGTTAGCATGAGAGCTTTGCAGTTGGGGTTAAGGATGTTGTCATGGGTAACACTAATTATGGCTGGTAAGGGTTCTTATTTGGGTTGGTGTTGGTTACCTGTCTTGGGTATTCACTGTGTATTATGGGATTTGAGTTATTTACAGCTTTCTGGGTCTCTACTTTCAGGCAGGTGAAAAAATCGGAGAGGTCGAAAAGCTGTGTCTAATGATCGAGGAATGCGGTGGACTGGACCGGCTTGAAGCCCTGCAGACCCATGAAAATGAGATGATCTACAGAGCAGCCCTCAACCTGATTGAGAAGTATTTCTCTGGCGAGGTGAGCGACATATGGAACTTGACTGACCCAAATGCAGGTTCAAAGCCCAGGGAAATGTTGTACCTCAGTAGCTAAATTTCTGAACTATAATGTGCCTTTAAAGTTATTGATTGGATTACATGTGGGGGGTTTGTGTAGCACTTATTAAATAATGGATGCATTTCTTTCCTTTACAGGAAGAGGAAGACCTGACTGTGGCCCCAGAAACAACAGCTGAAGGCTATGCATTTCACATTTCAGATGACAAAAGCACTTTCAACTTTTAAATATGTGGATCGCCTGTTTATTCGCATTAGTTTGTCTTTTATTTGTGTCCAAACTCCCTGTACTGTACATAAACAGTAACTAATGTAAATAAACGATTAGAAATTTTTCAGTTTATTTTGGCCCAATTAAGTGCACCTTAAGGAATATTAAATGGTACTAGTAAATGGGGAATGGGCGTCTGGATATTCCCCATTCAAGGGGATTCGGTGGGTTGCGCCGACGCAGTGGCGGCCCTTCTGGAGGTGATGACGTCGCTTGCCCGCCGCTCGGCCGCCTCAAAGGATGGTCCGGCCAGGACGGCTCCGCGAGTCCTCGCTTGCTCAGTCATCGGAGCTCGGCAGTGGTGGCGCTGCTGCGTTTTGCGTTCCCCGGTCCGACCTGCTCAACCGATGCTGCCGGATGAAGATGCCGAAGGGGTCGGCGACGGCATTTATCTGTTCGGACGACGCGGAACGGCGAGCGAATTAGAAAGCGGAGCTTCGGCGAGTCCGACGGCTGCGTGTTCGTGTGGAGGCGCGCGCGCGACGCTGGCGTGTGTAAATGGCAACGCGGTGCACATCCGGGCCACAATGCCGTGACTCCATTACTGTTTATTCACGGTGAAACTGGTGAAAGAGGGGCGAAAGACCTACTTACGGGATCATATTGATAATATTCTGCGGCCGCACGTCAAACTGGAAAACGAAGGGACATGTCTAATCAGGGGGTTAGGAGAAACGGACCGGTAAAATTGCGGCTAACAGGTAAGGATTTCTTAAACGTCCAGTGTGCTCACGTCTGCAAATGGATCCTTCCTGCGGGTTTCTTTGTAGCGCTGCAGCTTGCCTTTGCTACATGTTAGGGGGATGAGGGGAGTCCTTGTTTGAGTACTTTTCAGAACTGACATTAAAAAAACGTTATGTGTTTCATTAAGTGCTGAAGATAGGGGAAATATCCAAATACGACTAGCTTGTATGTCTAGCGACAACTTCACGGGCTGAAGTAACTTCGGGAAAAGCCCCACGGATTCTGTGGCGCCTGGTTTGATGTTCCCATGACGATATAGTGTAACATTAGCTAATAGCGTTTGCTAAATACCATGTTTTAAAGTGCGTTTCCCTGACTAGCTTGATGATATACTACCCCTATTCTAACCACCCAAGCGTTTAAGTCTTTGCTTCTCGCAACTAGGAATTATCTTGGCTACAGATTATTTTTAAGATCTCTCTGTTTTAGTGCCATATTCGTGTGTTTGTGTGTGCGCGCGATACCGGTACTTGGCGGGTGTTATTTGTGAGGATTCTTAAATTAATTGCAGTCACATCTTGCAACAGATCAAACAGGATGAAAACTGAACGTCGGCGTGACTCCGAGAAGGAAAGAATTGTTTCGTGCGCGTGTAAATCTGGAATTAACATTGATGTCGAGAGTTTAAGATTATGAGCGTGTATATTTCATCAGAATTAATTCACGTGTCGACGGGGTAGTGGCCTGTTTCACCAACGAAATGCGACGTATGGAACTGTCTCCACTGGGTTTGTCTGTTAAAAGATCACGAATGCGTATGAATGGATAAGGGCCAATCTGTGTCGTGAAGAGGCAATGAGTCCATTGAGCATTTAGATCGGTAACTACTTGGCAGTAGAGAATGATACATAATATAAACTGTGTGTTACCAGTGTTTTAATCGCATCTTAACAATCGCCAAATCGAAACTTGCTCGGAAGGCTAGTGTGTCCCGTTTCACCATAAAGCGCTATACGTGTGTGCGCACGCGTGCGTTAACTTGATCTCTTTCAGATGCATGTGTCGGGCAGCAACTGGGGATGGGAGTTTCTGAAGAATATAAAAAGAAATTACATCGGATACAATCTTAATTATGAAATTGTGTACAACTATCATCTTCAGTGTTTCCCTCGAAACCTTTGTTACATTGTGTAAAGTATGAAACAAGAAAGGCCTGTATTGTGGGCGAAGAGATTTTGAAGTTTAATAGTTTATGATTCGAGTATCTGAACCAATTTAAATCGGAGCACGTAAGCCAAGAAAATACTGAGTGAGGTTTGTCCTCGGAATGACTGGCACAACAGCTTTATTATTTAGGGATTTGCGATTCCATTACATCCTCATGTTAATGGCGTTCATTTTATTTTGAAGACTGTATGGGTAGTGTCGTTCTTTCATGCGTAAAAATACATCTCAGATCCGTTACATTCATACGATGCCAACCTGATGAATTACAACCTAAGACTTAAAACTAGCGTCGTGTTAATTACTCCGTTATAATTCTGTTAATCAGTATAAACAGCTGTAGTGGTGATGATTATTATTTACTATTATTGCTGAATTAAGACGCGTCAATGATGACTGCTAAAAGTTTGCTATGATACTTTACTTATTAGACACACGAATCATGGATCCTGTCTGCTCAAGTTCCCAGCCCATGAAGGATGTTGTAATTAACACCACAATAAATCTGTTGGTAGCGCTCTCACGTCAGTGTATTTCTGCTAATGTACAAACTATTTCACAGTCTGCCAGATGGCTCGTAATTGTGGCGCTGTGCATATAAAGAATACTTTTATTTTAACATAAGCCACTAAAGATAAGAGTCGTACCTTGTACTTCAGCTCAGCTTGGTGATGCAGCCACGACATGTAATGAATTATTCAGTCTGAGTGGTGGTGTTCCTGCTCCTGTAGTGGGCTGTCCAGTGATGACATGTACATTTCAGTTCGGGCCGGATGATGCGAGCGATCTCCGTGAGTACCACTCTTTGCGGACGAGAACTTCAGAGTGAGCAACAGATCACGAATCTGTTCACTGTGGGTCTAAATATAAAAATGTTGTACAGTTTCCTTATTCTTTGAGCAGGGGGTGACCTATTTACGCAAAAACGGATCCAGACGCTCCAGTGCTAAAGGACAAAGCCAGCCTGTGTTGTAGGTTGTTGTATAAAATATTATTTGGCCAATGGCTTTCATATCTTGAAAAAAATGTTCACTGGCAATGGAAGGGCAATTTATATACGTAATGAAGCTCCCTGCATGTGTGAGTCCGCCATGATGATGATGTCGCCACCACCTGGGCATTGGTGTTGGGTTTAGTGGCCTGATTCCTATGCTTGATGAGTTCTGCTCATTGTGACGCCATAGGTCGGTTTCGGTGTACCACGCCCGTTATGCCAGCAGTGTTGCCTCTTCATTCCCCCCCCCCCTTCCCTCCGTAATCGTTCGTCATCCATGACTGATGGGAAAACTGACTGACGGTGCAGTTCCTTGGGTAGTGACCGTCAGCTTGGCGCCTCTAAATGACCCCCCCCCCACCACCCGGCAGCTGCTTTGCTCTCCAGATTGGAAAAGTCTTCAAAACGGTGTGTCCATTTGAAGGTTCCTGCGCGAGGTGCAGTTTTGCTGCTCGGGACAGCAGAGACGGGCAGAGATTCACGGTCAACCTGGCTGCGGGGTCTCTGGGACGTTACAATCCGCAGTGACACCGCCATTTACGGATATACCACTGACCTATTTTTGCTTTCACACAGTCAGTCTTAGCCAGTCAGTCAAAACCAGACCGTGACTACCTGTGTTGTCGCTATTGCCAACCTCGTGTTCTTGTTGGAAAGTCCCACGTTTATCAGTTCTGTTATTTGCAGTTGTCTTTTCCCTGATCTGCCAGGAATGGTAGTGTTCTTTTTTGAAAGCACCAGAACAGTGCGTGGATGGTGATTTAGGAGAATAGAGGTGGGAGAGATGGTCAAGATGAGTGTACAGTTTGTAACGCGCACAGATTAGCTCTATGTTCTCTGTTTTTTTTTTTTAAAGGGGGTCGAGATGGGAGAGAATAAAATGGCGATCTGTCACCTAATTTTTAAAAGGTGAAGAGAGAGAATGTTCCTTGGTGCCACTATCTGGGGCAACAGCATACAGGTAGTAGGGGCTCCCCCCCCCCCCCCATTTCTGACCTACTGAAGTGTATGAGAGAAGCACCTACAGGCTGATTCTCAAACACCTGGAAATGCGGAGCACATTCGTGCTCTTCGTTTGTTCCTAAGATCGCTATTTGTTGACATTTCTGTGCCATAATGGCATCATCAGTCCTGTTGGCACAACACTGACTGTCCCAGTGATTGTGTCTCTGAATTTGCTGCGTATTAAAGGTAGGAAACTGTATCAAGTGGCAATAATGACAGTAAGTCAGCGTCCCCTCCCTGCCAACTGCGTTTTTGTCGGGACGTTTCCAGCTTGACCGGCTGCTCTTTTTTTTTTTTTTTTTTGGTTCCTTGCATCAATGCTGCGATAACAACAGGAGCTGTAACACAATCTCTGCGTAGACGAAACTTAGCCTGTGATGTAACCTTGAGATAGATGGTCAGTTTGTTTTGCATTCATCCAGGCTGTAAATAAAGGCCAGACATAAGAGTGGAGTAAACTCCTTTGACTGTTAAACACGTTTTATTCTGTTGTCATTTTCACTGCCTTAGGCGGAGTTACCACTTTACTGACTCTTTAAAAGAGATTTTTAGTAAAGGCGAGACAGGCTTTTATTTATTTATTTATTTTTAATCAAAAGCTAATGTTAAGCATCTTATTTAAACAGTTTAACTGTTCAACATTTTATAGTTATTAATGAAGTTTCTGACTTATTGTCTGTTTTAATGCTTGTATATTCTCACCACTAATATATCCCTTAGTTGCCAGCATGGTGTTAAGTCAACATGGTTAACTGTTGAAAAGAGTGGACTCAGTTGTCCTTACTGTCTGTAATGTAATATCTCTGTATGTCAGTCTCGTACGAGCCGACTTTTACCCCAACAGTCACCTGTCGTCACACCTTTTTGACGCGCCCCTTGCCTTAGAGATTGTGCTGTGACATGCGGATGTATTGTCTACACACATTCCATGCATTTTTTGTTTTAGGGTTTCTTCTTGTTGACGCCGCATTTCTGTATTAGGGTTTTTAGGTCCTTGTTGCTCCTAGTTACGTTATTGGGTTCTTTAAAATACAGATGGAAAAAGCACACTAGTTAAATGTCAGGTGCAGCCACTTATGCTGAAGTAGTTTGTCAGAATTTGGAAACTTCATTCTTCTGTATCGTAAGTGCAAACTCACCGCGAAGGTAAATCATTACCAGTTCAGGTTATAAATAGCCCACTGTCTTTGTGTCGTCTGCATCGTGCCACGGGTCATATACGCAAACCACTGAACAGTTACACGTGTGCAGTCTAACGAAGAAGTCATGAATGGAATGTTTGCGGCGCCATCGACTGCATTTTGCAGGTGAAACCTGGCCTTTCATCCCTGCCTGGTTCTTGTTCTGCCACCATTGTGGTGAGATTAGAGCATTTCCCTTTCTTGGCTCGCTGTCTTTCATCCATTTCCTCCTGTCTTGGGTTTGACTCCTCCCATTCTCTGCTGGCTGCCCGCCTGCATGTAGTTCAGCTTTCGATGTAATCGTTCAGTTGCAGGTGTAAAAATGGGGATCCACAGGTGGCCAATCAGCATTGTGCTTTGGTCTAATGACTTAGGACAGCATTATAACAGGATTATATATCAGCAAAGGTGGAGATTTCAGAGTCACAGAGTACTCAACTGGTTGGTTGAAGAAAAATCTTGGTCTGGATTTGTACCAAAAATTCAGAATAGTACAATTCTGTTGTTTTGCAAACTTTGGTATTCGATGAAAATGTGTCATAAAAAACACTTGTGCAGAGAAGCTACTTGGATGGAAGATAGGAACAGCTGTTGCCCTCTGCCCACCTCTAGTTGAAAAGCAGGACAGCAAACTAAACAGGCGAAACACTGCTGTAAGGGGGACAATACGTCTGACCCGGCAGAGCATCGGTCTCTCACTGGCCCTCATTATATAAGGAAGTTGAAGTTCATCATGTGTGCCTGATAACAGATATGACACGTGACAGTGATGTAATACCCCTATTATCCTTTGTGTTCCTGTTTTAAAGCAGAGGTGGACATTTCAGATCCAGAAAGTAAGAAATCCAGACCAAGATTTTGTTTCAACCATCCAATTCAGTATTCTGTGCCTGTGACTCTTTATACTCAACTGGTTGGTTGAAACACGTTTTGGTCTGGATTTTTTCCTTTCTGGACCTGAAAATAGACTGGGCTAAATGACGAACAGAACAAACACAGATATAAACCTGACATCAGCGCATTATCGACACAGTCTTGTAACTGCTGAGGCCAAATTGATATCCGAATCGATGCATATTTCACTGCTAATGTTAAAGCCATATTACAAGCCATTACTGGCGGTTTAATTTATGGACAGCCCTGTATTTCAAAGCAGTACTGATATATTATTCATACCAATGTAGCAAAGCTGCTATCGATCCAGCTATAACCTGTTAGTGGGATTTTGGAAACCTATTTATGGATTAGACCTAGGGAATCGGGCCGCCTTCTGTTTGCTGCGGAACAGTGCCGTCATACAACAGCCAGAGCAGCGTTTCACAGGCAGCAGGGCATGGGATCCGAGGTGCACTAGGACCTTGGGAAGCACAGAGCACTTGGCATGCTGTTCGGCCGCATGCCTGGTTCATTCACAAGAAATTGGCTTATTGCAGGGAAACTGTCACATTATGTCAATGGAGGCTTCTGAGTTCTGGTCATTTTTACTTAAAGTACAATAACGTAATATGACGTGAAGACACCTCGGCCTGATCAGATCTGCTGAGATCAGGAGGGAAACTAGTGTCAGCCTAAAGCCTTTTTATTTTAATTAGTTTGTTTATTAGTTTTTTTTTTTTTTTTTTTTTTGAACTTTCGGTCATTAATCATGTTGGGATATTTGACGGGGCTTTCTCTGACCCACAGAGGGATGTCTTTGGGCTCATCCTGAAACGGTGACGCGTTTTCAAATTCCGCTGCGCTTCCTTAATTCCGCTTTTAATGGAAGACGAAACGTTCCTTGTCAAATGTGCCTTTTGATTACTCTGCGTGTCACTGTCCCCACAGCTTTATATCTAATTACCTACTTTTCTGCTCCATTCACTCCGAGGAGGGAAGATGCTTTTTAACGTTTGCTGTATATTTCGGTCAGCTGTGGCGGAATTCGCTGAGCTCGGGGGCCCCTGCTCTGTAAACGAGTCTTGGCGGGCTGTGTGCTCGAGGAAGCGTGCCAGAGGAATCGGAAATAAGCACCAGTGGAGGGAAAATCTCCGCCGGCTTTTTGACTTGATGTTCCCGTTGCCATGGTGACACGGTCCGGCAGCAATGGCATGTGATGGGACGTACACAGGCCGTGTGTGCTGGGAAGAATGCCCCACAGGAAAAACAGTTTAACAAATGTCCATTACACTAGATATTTTTTCTCTGCCTTCTTACTTCTGTGACTTCAAAGAAGCTTTTGCGAGTAACAGGACGTGGAAATACAGTCTATTTTCTTGTCTGATGAAGGAAAAGGACATACAGGCGATCCCTGGGTTACGATATCGCTACATTCCAATAAACCTATCGTAAGGAGAAAATGCATTTTAATGCAGTACACCTAATCAAACAAACATCAGTCTAGCCTACCTTAAACATACTTACAACACTTACATTATTTTCTTCACTGTCTTAACTTGATGTGTGATGTATGGTCTTTTTTTAGGACTTAGGCGTTCATCTGACAGACTAGCAGGTGTATCCCTCCAGTCTTGTCTTGCTTTTCTTATTATTTACATTGCAGTGTTGCCTCTATCCTTGACAATCAACAATGACCACTCAGGACGGCCTCCCAAGTTCTACATGCAGATGTTGATAGTACCCTTGCCACAGCGTCTCCGCAGATGCTTAAGTAACGAGATGCTCTTCACAGACACAGCACAGTCCCAAGGATGTTTGGACGCATGGCCGCAGTGCTGGTCCTGGTTTTGCCCACTTTAGTTGGGTTTATGATTTAAGCAGACAAAGCTATCATTGTTTACTCTGGGCTTGGGCACATTTTCAGATCTTTCTTCAATTCAGATTTTTCTTCTCCTTTAAAATCAATTAATCAGTTAGTATGTGCATTAAAAAAACGGACCACCCGATTGGCCCCAGTTGTGTGAAAGAGCCAATAGAAAGTGATGAAGTAATACTGGTGTACCCGTGCCCATTAGTGTGATGGATGGGTCTTTCATCCATCCATCCATTTTCCAACCTGCTCATCCTACTGGGTCGAGGGGGGTCCGGAGCCTATCCCAGAAGAAACGGGCATGAGGCAGGGAACAACCCTGGACGGGGGGCCAGCCCATTGCAGGGCACACTCACACACCATTCACACCTATAGGCAATTTAGGAACCCCGATTAGCCTCAGCATGTCTTTGGACTGTGGGGGGAAACCGGAGTACCCGGAGGAAACCCCACGACGACAACATGCAAACTCCACCCACATACGACCCAGGCAGAGACTTGAACCCAGGTCCCAGAGGTGTGAGGCAACAGTGCTAACCACTGCACCACCATGCCGCCCCTGGCTGGGTCTCCCATTTGAGTAGATGAACAGATCCCCACAGCCATGTATTTTCCTCTTGGGTTTGCCTTGTTCCTGGATGAGCAAAGTTTAGCCTTTTTTATACTAAGATGCCGAAGAAACGCCCTGTTCAGCTGTCAGTGTACGGAGTGCTCACAACAGGCAGAGGGGGTGTTTCTGGTTTCCTCTCAGGCAGGTCAGGGCTCTACAAAGATCTGTGTTCCAGGCCGCATCGGGTATATTTAGGTTTGTGCTTCTGTGAACATACTTTATGTGGAACAGGGAAGGGAAGGACAGGGGGCTCGGATATTCCTCATCAGCAGCTGATAAAATTTACACCGAGCTGGAGAGACGCTCACTGCTTTCTCTGGAGAGACGCTCACTGCTTTCTCTGGATGATTGTAGCCAAGGCTGGTTATTTTTTCAGGGAAGTGATGTATCTGTCCAAGTCGGGATGTGTGTGTCTCTTTCCTCACTTGTGTTTTAAGGGTTCAGATCCCATAAGTGTAGTTCCAGACGTACTGTGGCAGCACCTGGTTATGGAGTGAAACCTGAGAACAATCTGCCCTTTTGGAGGACTGGGGACATGACGGGGACGTGTCTTGGGCGCCTTCAGGGTGGCTCTCCGTCAGCCGGTCCTACTCCTGCTAAAATGATCCCAGTCTGCCTGCGTCAGTGCGCTGCAATCAGATGTCTGTACTATCTGGGTCTCGTTAGAAATGCATGGGTCTCCCTTCTTATCTCTGCCGGACATCACACCAGTATCACTGGAATGCAGGTACAGTCGGGCTGGAGATTAATTTTGAGTGGCATAAATGAATGGAGTCAAGTCGCTGGAAAGTGTTTTACCGCTTAACACAGCATGACCCTTTTCTTTGTCCATTTCTTGAAGCCATTATTCAGCATGACATTTAAGTACATATCGCATGACAGATGCGTCGAGAGTGATTACTCAACGAGGTCCCTGCCTTCGGAAGCTGGGGATTCCTTGCCCTGCAGTGCTGGTGTAAGGCAGTGTTTCCCAAACCGGTTCTTGGGGACCCATAGTCAGTCCCTGTTTTTGCTCCCTCCAAGCTCCCGGTAGGGTTAGCGAAAAAGGAAGCAAAAACGTGAACCGTTTGTGGATCCCTGAGGACCGGATTGGGAATCGTGGGTGTAAAGATTGGGAGAGGTGACTGGGGTTCCTGAATTGTGGGCTTGAGGAAGATGAGGGTGAACTTCCCTTATGGTATTCCGAAGGTCTTGACCTGCTGTGTGATGTCATTATAGTGTTAGCCATTAAGGGGCCCCCATGAGCTTTAACTGATGTCAGCAGGTGGCACAGCAGGTTGTAAGTTCAAATCCCGGGTGGATTCCTGTTTCCAAGATGGAGGCGTTCAGCCCGCATGGTTTCACTGAAAGACGCCCGTCTGAGAGTTTGTGCTACGCCTGCGCCGCATCGCCACGAGTGGACGGTGACTTCCTGTGGCATTCTGAGCATGTGCATCTTGTTAGCTTTCCATAAATGGTCAGTTCCCTTTGTTTTGAAAGCCGGCCGTTGCTGCAGCAACAGCATCCCTGGCCAGCTGGAGCTCTGTGTCCGGGGGGGGATGAAGCGATTTGAATGCGTTGCTGCCCATCGCTATGGCAGCTTGAGACGTTCGCGCCAGGCTGGAAGAACCGTGAGAAGAGGGTTAGGGCGTCACATTCATGCTCTCACTTAATTCTATTTTCTGTTATGCTACATGCAGAGCGCATCAATTTTTGGATTAAAAACTGACATTTTCTTTCATGCGTTCCTTTCATTTGCATTCCTTGTCGGTTTTTTTATCGAGATACTGGAGTTTTGCTTTGGGAAGTAATCTGCCGATGTAATGATGCGTACACCCAGGGAGACAGTGAATGACTCTCTAAAAATGGTAACTTCTGTTTTGTTTTTCTTTCACAGTCCTTTGTGCGAAAAACCTGGTGAAGAAAGACTTCTTTCGTAAGTAACCCATTTAAAAAGGTCTATTTCTGTCACATAGCACCATGCAAATTATCTTTTTTTTTTTTTGTCAAAATCCGTCTGCTTTGAAGCCCATCTCGGGAGGAATACAGATTTTGGGTCACTTTACAGTTTGTAAAGCCGCGGATTCACATGGCGGTAACTGGTGTGGGGTGTCCGGGCTCTGTTGGAGTGAGGACAGTTGGAAACGGAGATCTTCTGTGAAGTTACCTAAACTGAGATTTATTTGTTGTTCATTTAAAGGCAAATCACGTAAGTCTCATGTGGCCTGCCACTATGGGTTCCTGGGCAACAAAGCAAAGTGCATTCTGGGCGTAAATAAATCAACAGCCCAGTCGAGCCGTGTTGGGCCAGACAAAACCATAGTGGAGATGTACTTGTCTGGAATAGTGTGGTTCGGTCTCCCTCTGTTTTGGCCCGAATCCACGATGCATCTTGGGTACGTTTCTTCCCCATTTCGGCATGGACACTTTGGTCGCCACCCAGGCAGGGACTGTCAGCACCCTCTGTGTCTGTCTGTGTGTGTGGCTTTGCACAGATGCCCTGTGGATAGTGTGACTTAGCTGGTTTGGCACAGCCATCAGTTAACATGAACTCGCTCAGCTGTTGTGTAAGCAGGCATGTGGGTCACATGATCTCTCACCTTTGCGATTGGCTGGCACACTGAGCACTTAATCTTGTCCATTGGGAGGAGATCATACTTGTGTAAGTTCAGTTAAAAGGCTGTATCTAAAGGCCTTTTATTTAACAGTTGTTTAGTCTTTTTTTTTTTTTGTTTGTTTAGGTATCGTTTAGAGTTGAAACCCAATACGACCGAAATTAGTCACGAATACGAAAGACGTTTTTTGGCTTTCCAGTGCTGATTTGTCACTAATTAAAGGCTTGAAAGGAACACCTGATTGTCTCTTTCTTCCAGCATGAAAAGCCGTAAATGTCAGTACAGTTACCTGCATCAATTACATTCCTCAGTCACCTCAGGCGATGGGCGGTTTGCTCCATGAAATGCTCGGCTGGGGATGGGACGGTTGCATGACAAGTTCTCTATTCATCTCTGAATTCCTGCTACTCCAAAGCCTCCACAGGCCCCTGGGAATCACTGATCTACAGCGTGATGTTTGACATTTAATGCTGGCCTCTAACCTCTGGCTGGCATGCATGGGTTCTGATCCTGCTTCTGTACCAGGTCTCCCGGACCCCTTTGCCAAGGTGGTGGTGGACGGATCAGGTCAGTGTCATTCCACTGACACCGTGAGGAACACCCTGGACCCAAAGTGGAACCAGCACTATGACCTGTACGTGTGTCCCGGTGGGCTTCACAAACTCTGTAGAGTGTGTGTGTGTGTGTGTGTGTGTGTGTGTGAGATCTGAGCCCCTGATGACGCAGGGAGCTTGGGTGGCAATCCAGACAGGGACTTGCGCATCTGTTTGTACTGACTGTCTGTGTGGAATAATATGGGAGATTAACGATAGCAGCATGAGAAGCTTCCTCTGAGAACCCCCCCCCCCCTCAGTGCCTTTAGGGCGTGTGGGCGGGGGGGAGGGGTTTGTGTCAAGAAGGCTGTCAGCAGAGGGAGCATTGTCTGTGTGTGTGTGTGTGTGTGTGTGCGCGCGCGTGTGCCTGCATACTTACCGTAAACGCCTTCTGCGAGACCGGGCGCGCTGAGGGGACTTCCTCTGATCCCACGCCGTCGAACACACCCAGGGTCGTCCTGTCTCTTCTGGGAAATGCCCTAAAAACCACCCACCCCCCACATCCCAGTAATGATTGTGGGATTCCACATCCTGCTTATTCTGTGATGGGATCCGTCCTCGGCCACCCGGCTGTCATTCTGACGGGGGCTGCTGTCCCAGCTCCATGTTGTAGTAGAAATTGCTAGCAGGGCTTTGTGCGAGTCCCCCCCCCCCCTTCAGTGCAGCCTGTACCGTCCTGGCAGTGTCTGCTTTGAAGGTCACGCTTTTATTATTATTTTATTTTTTTTTATGCCTTTTCATTTCCGCCCCCGCCCAGGTACATCGGCAAGTCCGACTCCATCACCATCAGCGTGTGGAACCACAAGAAGATCCACAAGAAGCAGGGCGCCGGTTTCCTGGGCTGCGTCAGGCTCCTGTCCAACACCATCAGCCGGCTCAAAGACACTGGCTGTAGGTGGCCATTTTCCCAGGGTCAGGGTGGGGGGGGGTGCCACTGACTGGAGTCAGTCTGTTCTGCTAACTGATGCTCTTTGTGCCTCAATCGCTGTGCCCTGTATCTCCGTGATGCTGACGCTGCCTTTTCCTGGTGGGTCCCTTTGAGCTGCTGTCATCTGGGAGTCGGAGGTGGGAGTAGCGCTCTCCAGGCGCCCTGGATGAGTCCGACTTAAAGCACGAGCCAAGTGTTTAGCTTATAAATGATGCAGCCATTCCAGGTCGTTCCGCTGGGCTGTGATGGCAGGTGGCCCCTCTCCCATTACCCAGAATTCCCTGGGGGGGTGGTTTCCGTTTCCAGGAACAGCGTTCCGCCACAGAGCTGCCTTTCTCAGCCCTGTGCTCCCTCATGCTCTGTGGCTGACACTCAGTGTACAGCCCTTAAATAGCTGGTTGGAGCATGCTCTGTGTGTGCGTGCGTGTGCGTGTTTTGGTCCCGCAGCTCTCTGAACTGTCACAGGATGACTGCTCCTTTTCGGATAGCTCATTTTTGCATTTTTTTTTTTTTTACCGTTTTGCTGGCACTGACTCTGGATCAGCTCCATGGGCATCATAGTCACACTCAACAAGAAACTGCTAATTATTCCTCTTGTACCCCAGTCAGCTGGGGGCCAGAGATGCAGGAGGGCGCGCCTGTCACCCTCACGGCTCCCTCGGCACCGGCGTGGCTTTGTTGAACGATTTATAACTAAATGAAGTTTCTTCTGGTCATTTACAGACCAGCGACTGGACCTCAACAAGCTGGGCCCCAACGACAGCGACACAGTGAGGGGCCAGATTGTGGGTGAGCAGTTTCAGGGCGCCGAATCTGGGGGGTAGGGGTCAAAGGTCGCGGCGGGAGTGGGCGGCATCCTCAGTCTCCTCTGGTTCTTCCAGTGAGCCTGCAGTCTCGGGATCGCATCGGCTCGGGGGGGTCCGTGGTGGACTGCAGCCGCTTGTTCGACAACGATCTACCTGACGGGTGAGCGGCCAGACTCACCACGTTGTTTCCCGGTCCGGTCTTCGAGGACCTGCAGACGGCCCGTGTTTTTGCTTATTCCCAGACAGTCCACATTTTCTGGTAGGGAGCTGGGAGGGAGTAAAAACATGGACCATCTGCGAGGACTGGATTAGGAATCATCGGTCTATAAAATAAATACCGTTTATTTAATGAAATGCAGAAGGTAATTATATATCTCTTTCTTTAGCTGGGAGGAGCGGAGGACAGCCAGTGGCAGGATCCAGTATCTGAATCACATCACGCGCAGCACGCAGTGGGAACGGCCCACCAGGTCAGTCCGAATGATCATGTGACCCGGAAGTCGCTGCGCTACACGCATCGCCTTGGTAACGGAATAAGGGGATATTGAGTTGGGGAGCTGACTGGTGCCTTGGCCTCGTCTGCAGGCCGGCCTCGGAGTACTCCAGCCCAGTGAGGCCCCTCAGCTGCCTGCTGGACGAGAACACGCCGGTGTCCGAGGCCGACGGCGCCACGTGCAGTCCAGTGGGGGACCCGCGGGTGCAGGAGAGGCGCGTGCGATCCCAGCGGCACAGGAATTACATGAGCCGCACGCACCTGCACACGCACCCCGAGCTCCCCGAGGGCTACGGTGAGTGGCGCCCCCTGGAGGCCACAGAAAGGGAGAGTGGAGCATTAATGGGGGGGAGACAGACAGCAGGGCGCCGCCGGGCGTTCCCCCCATGCCACCCTGATTAAGGAGCGTCTGAAGCATGCGCGTAGCCAGGATGTAAAATTACAGGTTTAACTGCACCCCCCCACCCATACCGAAGTTTGCTGGACCCCTGTCAGATCTGATTTCTGGATTCCGGGTCTGCAGTCCTGCGTCGGTAGCTGCATTGGATCTGCGTGACGGTTTAGGTGATGCATGTACGGCGGTGGACGTAATGGCACGTTGACGTGTGTCCGTACAGAGCAGAGGACCACGCAGCAGGGCCAGGTGTACTTCCTACACACCCAGACGGGCGTCAGCACGTGGCATGACCCCCGGGTGCCCAGGTAAGGCGCGACCTGCCCCACTAAACGCCCTCCAGACAAAATTGCACTCGGCTCCCTGAGACGACGCTAAATACCGGCGCAGAGTCACACGGCCAGGCGTAGGGATCCTCGGGGGTCTGTGCCAAGCGGGCAGCGTCGGTGACCGTCACCATGGCGACTCTCTTAAAGGGACCTCAGCAACGTGAACTGCGAAGAGCTGGGCCCGCTGCCGCCCGGCTGGGAGATCCGTAACACGGCCACCGGCCGTGTTTACTTCGTGGACCACAACAACCGCACAACGCAGTTCACGGACCCCCGGCTCTCTGCCAACCTGCACAGGGTGCTCAGGTGAGCGTGCTGGGGGCGGCGGGGGGGGTGGGGTTCGTGCACTCCTGCGGTCCCACACGCATGCCGCATATCGACCGAGCTGCATGTGGCCGTCGCCTTGCCTTAACTGTGAATGTGCAGATTCCCTGCGCGTGTGAAAGCACTCGGCCGGTAAACCTGACGCCCATTCTGCCGTCTCGTCCTGAACAGTCCGAGTCCCACCAGCTGCAGGGCCGCCATCGAGAGCCAGAACAGCAACGTCAGGTAGCGCGTCCGCTCTCGAAAATGTGTCCGAAACGCTGCTTCTCCGGTCCTCCTGAAGACGACTATTTGCCGTAGAGTCGCTTATCCATGACGCTTTGGCCGCCCCCCCCCCCCTGCAGCCGCTACAGCCAGCAGCAGGAGCGCCCCCACCCGGTCTTGGGCCTGGAGGAGGCCGACTGCCTGCCGGTGCCCCGGTACAAGCGGGACCTCGTGCAGAAGCTGAAGAGCCTGCGGCAGGAGCTGGCACAGCAGCAGCCGCAGGCGGGACACTGCCGCATCGAGGTGTCCCGCGAGGAGATCTTTGAGGTGGGGCCCCGGGAGGTGCCAGACGCTTCTGTGGCACCTGAGGTGGAGGAGCGTGGCGTCACGTGTTGCGTGGTTTCAAATTCCGTTATTCTAGGAGTAACTAAGGGGCCCATTTGAGGGGGACAAAGTGGTGATTTGGGCCTCTTCTTGAACTTTCTGGGGGCCTTTTAGGTATGGGAATGTCATCCTGGGCTGGGATAGGCAGTCAGATGTGGGTGGGCAGGGGGGGGGGGCGCTGTTTTTATCTGCTCTACTGAAGGGAGACATTTTATGTTGGGTGATTTCAACAAGAGGGGAAATAGGTGAGACCGGTGTTTCTCAAACCAGTCCTTGGGGACCCCCAGGCTGTGCACGTTTATGCTGGGAGCTGGGGGCAGCGAAAATGTGGACCAGCTGGGAGGATGCAAAAACATGGACCGTCTGGTGGTCCCCAAGGACCAGATTGAGAATGATTACTCACACTAAAATCCATGAGTGTGTCATCAGAGAGGGACTGTTGGATGAAGATGAATGTTCTGTGTGTTTTTAAATTATTTAAAAAGCAATTCGGCTGAGTGTTACTGCACAGAACGGATGCTCTGACTGCATCACTGTGTCCTCTGTCTCTCCTCTCGCGTTGCTCTTTTCCTGGAAACACCCCGCAGTCTGATGACCCCTGTGCTGTCCTGTATGGGATTTCTCATTTCGCCATTGGCTGCTTGTAAAACACACATTTGCTCGGGTATTCTGCAGTGTGGGAGAGACCGACGACAGTTGCTGAAGGGGCTCAGGTGCATATTTTGGATTCCCCCAAACACCACTGATGTTTAGCAAATCAGTACAACTTTACTTTGAAGGGGATTTTTTTTGTCGTTTTTCTACATTTTATAAGAATGAGACAATTCAACACTCATCCCTGGTCTCTCCTACAGTTTCATGTTTTTTTTTTTTTCTTTTAAATAACTTAATATTTAAGGGATTAATATAACACTGGTGAAGCACTGCACGCATGCAGTGGCAGGAAGCAGGGCTCATGGGAATTTGCGTTTCTCTCCCTGTTGCAGGAGTCGTACCGGCAGGTGATGAAGATGAGGCCGAAGGATTTGTGGAAGCGGCTGATGTTGAAGTTCAGAGGAGAGGAAGGTCTTGATTATGGCGGTGTGGCTAGGTACGCATGTTAAGGAAATGAGTGTTTAGTATTCAAACGGCTGACCATAATTATCCCTTTATTTGGGTTGGGTTTGCGTTTTCATAACTGGAGGGACAATGTTAGGGGTGTAACGGTACACATAATTCACAGTTGGGTACAGACCATTGTTTTGGGCTCATGGTTCGGTGCGATTTCGGTACAACAGGAAAAAACCGGTTGCATATGCCTGTTGAGTGTCTGGATAACAGAACGTAATGAGAAAAAGCAACGTTTTCTGCAAAAAGTCTCTGTATCAGTACTTAAAATGTTTAACTTTTGATTTGCGAGAAAATCCACGCAGATCAGTGATTCTCTGAGCCGAGGATGAGCAGTAACTGAAGTTGCCGTTCCCTGTGCAGGGAGTGGCTGTACCTGCTGTCCCATGAGATGCTGAATCCGTACTATGGGCTGTTCCAGTATTCGCGCGATGACATCTATACTCTGCAGATCAACCCTGACTCTGCTGTGAACCCGGTGAGGCTGCTTGCGGGGTCCCATACGGACCGACGGGCTCTCCGCTGACCCACGTGTGTAGAGTCCTAAGGCCGCTACAGACAGCGGTTCAAAGCTATTTACCCTGGCGGTAAGGTGTATATTTGCTCAAAAAAGCATCAACATTGGGATATATACAAATAAACAGCAATACAGTTACAACAAGGATTTTGTCTGTTCTCCAAAAAGTAAATATCCTGTTGGTCGCCTATATTAACACAGCTTTGGTTCCCAAATCTCCTCAACGAACTTCAGCCATTAAATTTATTTCTTAAATTTCGCCACCAGCTCACTTAATTGCCTTATTTAATTGACTTCTGATTATCCGAACATAGTATGGTAGCAAATTCAAAAAAGACTGCAAATACTGAGGTAGCTTAGGAGATTGTGAAAAAGATGACACACGAACTCTGTGCAGTGAGTGATAGCCTGCCCAACTCTTCAAGACATCATACAGCGATTTGTACAGGCTGAAGACAAGAATCCCAGTGGGTGACCCTTAGACGCTGTCAGCACATGATGAACAGTACTTAAAAGTCGCTTCTTTGAGGGACAGAAGGAAGTCCATTGATTTTTCTCACTTAGCAGCTGGGTTTGTAAGATGTGTTGCGCCAAGAGAGCCATTCTTGTGCAAATGCAACAAGCTGAAAGACCTTGTTCCATTCAAAGACCCATAAATCATGCAGCGACGACCAGTGACAGAGGGTCTTCTGGTGCCATGAATCCATATATGACATTTTTGGTTCACACGGGCACCAGAACATCTGAAGATGATGGTGAGAAGATGTTGATGCCTCCTTTGAAGCATGGTAGTGACTTTGTCATGGCCTAGGGGTACATTTCTGCAAACACTCTAGGGCATCTGGTCAGAATTGATAGAACGATGAATTAATCATGCCATATCTTCAGGAAAGTGACTGGCAAAAACTTCATTTTTCTGGCATGATAACCACAAATACTGTGCAAACACAATTAAGACCTACATAACTGAAGCTGTGTAGGATCGCTTGGATGGTGAGAAGAGCAGAAAGCAACCAAAGTCAACAGAAGAGTTTTATGGGCTGTCTATGAAGAAAGCTTGAGGAATTTACCACGAGACTATTTGAAAGAAATTATTCAGCAGTGTCCCAAAGCAAGTTATTAGTTTTGTCTTCTGAGGGAGACCTTGTTGTTAGATTGTTTGTTTGTTTCTTCCAGTCTTAGTATTTTTTCTAAGCAAATACCACACTTATTGCTCAGATTAATAGCTTGAAAGTTTTCATCTGTGGCCTGAGACTTCCACGACGCTGTGTGCAGTATGCTATTCTGAAGCTGCATCTGTAGAGCATTATAATCAATGCACCATAGATGTTGTGAATCGGCACTTTGACAAAAGCATTATCAGCCTAATCTGTAATGATGGTTCCTTCTGTAGGAGCATCTGTCCTACTTCCACTTCGTGGGGAGGATCATGGGTGTAGCCGTGTTTCACGGCCACTATATCGACGGTGGCTTCACGCTGCCCTTCTACAAGCAGCTTCTGGGGAAGCCCATCACCCTGGATGACATGGAGTCCGTGGACCCGGACCTGCACAACAGCCTGGTGTGGATCCTGTACGTGAGGAGGGCCGCGCCGTGTACACACGTACACGCTCATTCTGGGGAACCGCTCCTCGTGAATTCTAAAGCCCTCGCTCATTCAGACTCTGACTCAGCAGAATGTACCTCAAGGTGATATAGGGTCAGATGGTTCCTGGAGCAAATGGGGGTTAAGTGCTCAATGGTGATGTCATTTTTCTGACCCCGGGATTCGAACCAGCAGCCTCCTAACCTGCTGAGTACACACCGTCCCCACATATATCTGGAAAGCACTGCTGAACCGGCATAGTGCAGGGAAAGGTCTTCAAAACACACACACACACACACAGATGGCAATTAATTAAACTACAAAGAGCAATGATTAGTCTGTCTCGGTGTATCAGTAGAGCAACAGTGCTGACTTCCCCCGTCATGGATAATGGTGTTAATTGTCTGATGTCGGTAGTGTAACGTTTCCAGATTTTGCATGTCTGGGAGCCAATGTTTGGGTGTCATCACTGCTCTTTCGCAGTCATTTGGTCTTGCCCATAATCACTAACACATTTTTTGTCATTTACAACTGGGGTGGCCAATTTTATCCGCAAAGGGCCGGTGTATATGCGGGTTTTCGCTGCAACTCCCTAATTAGATTACTAATTAGAGGACTGATTGGCTGAAGAGTCC
>JAODLC010000049.1:3466729-3479880 GCA_026781145.1 Hippopotamyrus pictus
GGGTTCCTTTAAATCAGAGCTAGATAAGATTTTAACAACTCTGAGCTATTAGTTAAGTTCTCCCCAAACGAGGTTGACGGGCCTAATGGCCTCCTCTCGTTTGTAAATTTCTTATGTTCTTATTCATCATCATTATTCTTCTTATTGACTTAAGCAGTCATGTTTATTTAAGTGACAGCTTAGTGACAGGTAAATGCTTCATTAATTAAAACTCATATGGAATGACATCAGACTCAGGATGACACACAGAAAAGTGCGAGTGCAATTACAACAGGCAGCATAAGCAGCTCTGCATGTGCCTCCACCAGAATTTCAAGGCCAGGAGTCTGCAGTCGCATGAGAGCGAGGCGGATAAACTGCAGAATGAAGGCACTCAGCTCATCCAGACAGGACACCCTGCCAGCCAGAGCATCAAGGTCGGTGTGAGCATGCACACGCACACGCACACACACACACACACACACGCACGCACACACACACACACACACACACACACAAACGCAGACAGACACATATATAGTTGTAGTCATATCTTTGTGGGGACTCTCCATTCATCCGTATGGGCATAACCCTAATCCCAATAATGACGACCTTAACCCATACCCAGCCACAAGTAACCAAAGACTTTTGGCATTTTTAGTTTTTTGATTATTGAAATCGTATCCTGTGCACTGAGTCAGTTTTGGGAGTGTCACCCCCCCACCCCCCCCCCCCGAGCGTCATTTCCTGCTTGTTCCCGTCGTGCTGCAGAATCACCGGGACAATCTGCAAAGTGAGCGGCAGAAGTTCCTCTCCCTGTATGACTGTCGGGAGAAACACCTCGACAACATGAAAGAGTACAAGAAGGTAGAGCTCATGTTGCCATGGCGACGCTGCTGGAGAGAGCGGCATGTGTCGCTTACGTGCTCGCCTGAAGTTTGACACATAAGTGAATTTTTACTGTAACTAATACATTTTAGCACTTTTTGTGCAGATTAATTGTTTTGTTACTATGACAGACGTACATTAAGAGTTGTCTTTGTTCAACAAAGGCTGAGATGGTCAAACTGCCTGTTCCCCTGGGATGAAGGCCGATCGTATTTCCCAGGCCCTGTAACCCGCCGCTTCGTTTTCAGTTCCAGGCGGACGCCGAGACACTGTCTGACTCTCTGAGGAAACTCAGCACTAACCTGGACCTGGCGACGCGAAACTACAGGTCCAGCGTGGAGGTCCAGCGGCCACTGGAGGTAGGACACCCCAGCGGGACATGGGGCGAGCGGCGGGCCTGAACGTTCGCCGGTGGATCGATTTTATTCGCGGCGAAATCGGCCCGAAGCGGTAAAACTGAGGGGGAGCAATGTGTGAGTGCTAGAGTGACCCCCCCCCCAGTTTTCTTGAGGATCCAGACCTGCCAAGAGAGTTGTGCCAGTTGGCAAGAGGCCTGGCTTTTGTTTGGGGGGGCGGGGGGGGGGGGGAGTTGCCATGCTGGAGCTTCTGAAATTTCCAGTTATTGTCTAAATGAGACTCAGCCCGTCCGAGTGTCTGCCCTGGTATTGATGTGCTTCAGAGCTGCCCCTTGATGCAGGATTACTCTTCATCTCTGCCGGGAATCCCGGCTCCCTCTCACCTCATCTCTGCTCCTCTCTGCTCCCAGGACGACGATCGACTCCTGAAGCAGAGCGAGGAGCTCCTGGCTGATCTGCGGAAGAGAAGCGTCTCGGTGTTTCCCCTGCGTTCTCGCCGTCGCCCCCCCGTCAAGGGCCCCACGGCCGTGTCACTGTGCGACTGGAAAGATAACAATGTACGACCCCTCCCCCCTCCCTCAGCGTTATTGCAAGCCGCTTATTGTTGCAAGGAGTACACGGTTAAACGACATAGGACGTTTTTGCACAATAACCATCGCACTCGATGTCACAACAGCAGTTTCCACCTTGCTGTTCTGTGGAACTCTGCAGTTAGCTTTATCAGTCAGGTGTGGTCCATTCCAGGAAGCCATAAAATAAATCCCTCCCCTTTGCTTGGGGCACGATGATCAGGTCGCCTGCTGCTGGGATGTGTCTGGCACCCAGAGGTTACGTGACGGTGGACCATGTGGAGATGTTTTGCGACTGAGCTCACTCGATCTTTGGCCTTCCAGTGCTCGGTGGCCAAAGGGGAGAGGTTCACTCTGCAGTCCAACTACGATCCAGAGCGCTGGAATGTGCAAGCCGGCAATGGAGCGACAAAGAGCGTGCCAGCGGCCTGCCTGGTAGTGCCACCACCAGACCCAGAGGCCTCGGACCGGGTGGACAGGTAACTCGCGTACAGACTCAGCTCCTAAGGCTTTTAGGTCTGGTCCTCTGGTCCCCAGGATAGACCCAGTCTGACACCTTGTTCCTGATGAACACTGATGTCACCAGGTTGGAGAGAGATCTAGCAGACCTGAAGAAGAAGAGAGCCAACCTTCAAAGCGGGCCGAAGAGCACCAGGGTGGAAGTTGTGCGGACACAGTACCCAGGTATGGAGGTGTGGCTCCGTGGAGCAGAATTTCCCAGTTAGCTGGATAATTTAAGCCGAACATCAAAAGGAATATTACTCCCATTTGGCATATACCTCTCTGTGCGTCTCATATCCTACTGCTCCGTTGTAATTGTCTTTGGGTTCTTGAAATGTGCTATATATAAATGAAATGAACAAAGTATTGTTGTTGTTGCTGTTGTTATTGTTTACTAATCTGACATTTTGTCGAAACCTCTGTTGGTACCGTAGTCGTCGCCTCCAGCCCCACAGATGACCCCAAAGTCCGGGCTCTGTCCAGCCAGCTGGACAGGATCAGTGATGACCTGGAGCAGGCTAGGCGTGACACTCTGGGCCGACTGAGAGCACCGCTGGACCACAAGGACCCCGTGCGGGACTTGTCCAACCGTTTGAAGGAGCAGGAGGTGAGAGACATGGCTGTCATCCCTGCTGCCTACGGCCATATAGTAACCTCTGTGTTACATATACCATCAGTGATAATGATGCCAATGGTGGTATATATGGTACAGAAAAACAGGTTGCACTCCTAGTGATACTGCAGAATTGTAAGAGTTCTGGACCATAATGAGGGAACCAATCAAGTATAACAAAAAGCGGTCACACTTTGCTTCAACACAAAGTGTTGGGTGAAGACTTCTAATGCACTCGTATTGAAGCAACGTTGTGGTATATACACAAACAATGATACATGTTACTGTGTAGTGATTGATACCTACTAACTTCAGACGACCTAATTGGATCGTCTGCTCAGCTAATGCATATGTCACGGTGCATTGTTGGCTGTGGTTGGGGCATACAGGAACCGGCTCGCTCCCGAGACTAGTTATAGTGTGGTTCCAGTTCGCTGAATGAGGGTCATTGCTGAGTTTGGAGAGTGTGCTAATTTCTGGTAGAACATCTGTGACATGTTAGCATGCATCAAATGATGCTAGTGGAATTACCATTCACTTTTGTAAATTTGCATTACGAATCCGTTCTGTTCAGCTGTTCCTTTTCATGGAGGTTAAGGAGGTTGAAAATTTTCAAGTTCCGAGTTTTCAGGAATGCAAACGACATCTTGATGTGCGAAAATACTAATAATTAATAATACACAGAATTAGCTGTTTTTTAGATAATCCATGCCTATTGATGCCGAACACCGATATCTCTGTGCTTTCAACTAGTTCGATGGTGGCGACGCAGCCAGCTTGTTTTGGCCGTGCTAGTAAGCAGATCCGTGTCAGCACCGTTACGTTACGGCTGGTCTACATCTTGCATACTTTGCAATGGAAAACCGACAGTTCGCGGTACTCGCTGGGTACGGCCCGGTGCCCGGTGGCAGTGGAATAGCGCCATAACCGTATCTGTTCTGAGCATCACTCTGCTTCGCCATCAGCATACAGACTCGGTGCTGAAGAACCTGGGGGAGGAGACAGCGACTGTCCAGCGTGGGGTTGAAGCCCTTTCATCTGTGAAACCCAGTGATGCTGTTATCTCTGCCCTACGGTTAAAACTGAACACCACCAAGAACAAACATGATGATGTCACTTCCCTGGCTGATTTATATACCAAGAAGTGAGTCCACACCCCTCACCCGAATGCAGTTTAGTAATTGATATAAAAAAAAAAAAAAAACATTTTTGGCAGATTCACTGGGTTATGGATGTGTTTCTTTGTCCATAAAGTTGTGGGTTTAAGTACCGTGGTCTGCAGATTAATCTCGTCACCACTGGGCCCTTGAGCAAGGCCCTTAACCGCAGCTGCACCTTACATGCTGACTGACTCTGCTGTCCGACCCCCACATGTGCATCGTTTGTATTTATCTCCTTAATAAATATTCAAGACATTTGCGGTGTAGCAATCCGCTGTGGTGGAAGTGGGTCATCTGAAATTCAGAGAATACGGGCACCACCCAGGTCTGTAACCCCCACCGTCTGACCTCTCTCACCGCCACAAGGGCCAACGCTTCTGTCTACCTGGAAAACCAGATGGAGAAGGTGGACGTCTTTGTGTCGGGATTTGAAGACCAGCTGGCTGAAGAACTGCCTCTCCTGGACAAACCAGGCGCCCTCCGGGAACGCCGTGAGGAGCTGCAGGTACGCACGCACATTTCCAGCTGCACCCATAGGAGAGATCCTCCCCAATTATAAGCAAGCAGCCTTGCTCTGGGGTCAAATCCCTTAAAAGACTCTCAAAGATTATAATAACATACAGAGTGCTGTCTATCTTATAGGCCTTCATAAATTGGGGTTGTAAGGATATGGCTCTCAGAATAATGTGTGGTGTTATACGTGCGCAAAACAACACTATTCTCTGAGATCCAAACCAATAACCTAATGGGTCCAAGCCCAACATTATAGCCAGCGCCCCTCGCCCCCTCCTCCCCCCCGTACCCCTTTCTCATCTCCATTGCTCTCTCCCTGGTTCCTCTCCTGTCACAGCACATACGCAAGAACGTGGCCGTCAGGGAGAGCGACATGAAGCAGTTGGGTCGCGACCTGGAGGCCGTGCAGCAGATGTGCAGCTCTCTGCAGGCGGGCTATCAGGAGTACTGCCCCGACCTCGGCAAGCAGAACACCGAGGTCCAGAGCATCAGGAAGCGCTACAGCAACCTGCAGAACCAGCTGAAGAGCAGGTCAGGCCTACCAAGGCGGTGATGCATGTACAAAAGCCAATTAAAAATGTTTAAAGCAGTGTTTCCTAATCCTTGGGGACCCACGGACAGTCCACGTTTTTGCTCCCTCCCAGCTCAGCTCAGAGGGAGCAAAAACATGGACCAACTGTGGGTCTCTGGGAACTATATACTCATTTAGCCCAACAAGCTATTAAATGGGAGGCTTGTGGTTGCCTCATAACTTCCGGGCTGCACGTATGATTCCATTACTGACTAAGTGCCACTGTGTTGCCCAGAGGTGGAAAGTTCAGATCCAGAGAGTACAAATCCAGACCAAGGTTTTACTTTAAAGTTTGTCCCCAAATACTCTACTGTTTGGTTAAAACAAAACCTTGGTCTGAATTTGTACGTTCTGGACCTGAACTTCCACTTCTGCCAATGGTATGTGATTGTGAGTGTAAGAGTGTCTTCCCTGTGATGGACTAACATTCCGTCTGGGGTGTATCCGGCCTGGGGGACCCCTTTGTCAATGTCACCCTATATTGAGTAAGTTAAGTTAATTATGAAAGATGGATGGGAATGTAAGGGGTGACACTGTTACCTCACATCATTAGGACCCGGGTTCGAGTCTCCGCCAGGGTTCCATGAGTGTGCAGTTTGCATGTTCTCCCCATGTTGTACTCCAGTTTCCCCCCCACAGTCCGAAAATATGCTGAGGGTAATTGGACTTGCCAAAATGCCCATAGATGTGTGTGTGCTCTGTGATGGTTTGGCGCCCCATCCATGGGTTGTTCTCCACCCTGTAGGCTCCAGACCCCCTACAACCCTGAATAAGACAAGGGGTTTCAGGAAATGGATGGATGGATGGATGGAACTCTAATGGAGCTTTTTTTCTTAAAATGGAAATTATTGATATAGTAAAATTGGCACATTTTTGGCAACATGGTGACACGGTATTTAGCACGGTTGCCTCACACCTCTGGGACTGAGATTTTAGTCTCTACCATGCTCTCCCTGTGTTATTGTGAGGTTTCCTTTGGGTAATCGGTTTCCCCCCACAGTCCAAAAACATGCTGAGGCTAATTTTCCAAATTGCCCATTGGTGTGTGTGTGTGTGTGTGTGTGACTGAATGGTGTGTGAGTGTCCCTTGCGATTTGTTGGTGCCACATCCTGGGTTGTTTCCTGCCTTGCGCTCGTAGCCCGCGAGATAGGCTTCGGACCCTGTGCGACTCTAAATAGGACAAACCGGTATACAAAATAGATGGATGGATGATACCTGATTTCCATTCCACAGGGAGACTGCCGTACAGGACATAGCCAGCAAGAATCAGGCCTTCCAGAGTGCTGCCCAGTCCCTTACCTCCTTCTTGAACAAACTGCCCAATAATAAGGTTTACCCCACTGACGGTCTAACCCAAGTCGACAACAAGATGAGCTCCCAATTGGTGAGTGGGCTGGTCATGGATTATATACAGCCAGTCAGAATATTGTTTCAGAGAAGATTTTTGTGGGTCTCATTTAATAATTAAAGTACAATAAGCCAAATGTTGATGTTGATGAATTAAGTTTTTGCATGACGTTTTGACACCATCTTGATCCAATTCTGGATGTTGCTTACAGTTAGTGGTGGAGGAAATTTCAAGGAGGAAAGATGATTTGGACAGAATGACAAGCCTGTCCCAGGACCTGCAGAGCGCCCTCAGCGTAAGGGCCAGTCTCGTACTAGCAAACCGTAGTGTCTGATTGTGGATATGTGTGTGTGTGGCCTGTGTTGAAAGGCCACCCAGGGTGTTTCTGGCTGCTGCATGTGCAGGGTTGCTCAGTTCTGGGCCATTTGAAGTTTAAAAGCTGACAGTGACCGTGATGCACCAGGAGTAAAATATGGCTTGTTAAATGTTGACTTTTGCAGGATTATGACACAAACTGCAACAAGTATCACTGCATCGTCGATGACAGCGGAAGCAATGCTGCCCAGAAAGTGCCCATTAACACTCTGGCTAAGTCCGTGCAAAATCAGGTAAAGAACACAATTCTCAGCTTTCTTACATCAAGTCACCATCTAATCGACAGTGAAATCTGACCTATTTGTACCAGAAAACTATGGCTGCAAGGAGTTCCAAACAATATTGTGTAATTAGCATTAGCAGATTAGCAGATTCTCTGCTTTAGGGATGATGAATAGTCCGTGTGTTAGCATTGTAATTCGGAGGTCAAGGTCACTAATACACTATCCCCCCCCCCCTGGTGCCACAGGAAAAGCATCTTCTGAACCACTTCTCTGAAGCATCTGCGGAAAATGAGCAGCTCCTCAAGCAAATGGCAATCGCCAAAAAGCTTATCGTTCAGGTATGATGGGGACAGCCTGGCCCTACCGAAGTTCATTTTGTGGGGAGTGGGTCTGCTACTTGGCTGGGCAGACTGGGAGGCAGGGTGACATAAGTCCTCTTTTTTCCTGGTCGTGTCCTCTTTTCTGGGACCTAAAAATGCGTAAAATGTCTGGGATTTTGTTTTGTTTCATGCTAACATTTTCTTTCTACAGTCAGAACACTTTTGACTTCTATATTAGTGTTGCTTTGACACCTCTCATGGTGTTCTGCCCCCTCGTTGTGTTCTCTTTTCTGCAAAGCAAAATATAGTCACCCTACTGGGAGGGCAATCAGAGATTTTGGTTTGGCATCAACATTTTTTCTTAATCTGATAGTTTGTCATTCATGGTGCCTTATTTGACCAGACAGCCTAGGAAAAATATTTTCTTTCTTATCGCCTCCAAGCAGAATGGGGAGAAAGCCTCAGAAGTGGTGGTACAGCAGCGTGTGTTCCTGCAAAGCCAGCAGAAGAGCACAGATGAGCTCGAAAGCCTCAAGCAGGACCTGGTTATGGAGGTTGCTAGGCGTGCCCGTGCAGAAGACGAGCTTGAAACCTACCAGAAACGGATGATATCTCTGAAAAATCGTCGGGGTGTGGAACGTCGGGAGGAGAAGGAGGTGATACATTACTATCGGGACCCAAACCTGGAGAGCCAACTGCAGATCATCTTAAGCAGGATCCATGATGAGGAACTGAAACATTCTGGGACCAAGGCGGAAATTGAGTTGGTCAATAAGAAGATCGTCCTCCTGCAAAATGAGCTGAAGAATGTGACGGCCAAGCTGGTGACTAAGGTAGTGACAGAGTATGAGAGAGACCCCAAGCTGGAGATAGAGGCCACCAAAATCAGAGAGGAGCTTCAGAAGCTGAGGGAAGAGATTCGAACTCGAGAGAGCGACTTTGTCAGCATGAAGACTGAGATAACCATTCTGGAGCAGAAGAAGCCAGTCTTCAAAGAGAGGGTGGTGAAAAAAGAGATTGTGAAGTTGGAGAGAAATCCAGAGCTTGTGCATGCTGTTAGCATCTTTCAGACGGAGATTGCCAATGAACATGACAGATGCCAGCATCTCAATGATGAAATCTTCCAGATAAGGGGACAAATCAATTTACTGGAGAGAATGATTCCTACAATAGAGCCCAAAGTCATCATTAAGGAGGTGAAGCGTGTCGAACGGGATGCTGAGCTAGTTAGTGAAGCCCAGAGGCTGAGCACTCTCCTGGAAGAGGAGAGAGTGATGAACAGAAGTCTAATGGAGGAGATTACCAAATATCAGTTTCGCTATGTCCAGGTTGAAAAAGTACAGCAAAGGATTGAAGTCAAGGAGACCACCAAAGAGATCTTCAGAGTGGATCCAGAGACGGAACAGCAGCTTGTGCGCCTGAAGAAAGATCTTAAAAACTTAAGCATGCAACGCATGAATCTGGAGCAAGAGATGAACCTGGTACTTAAGAGTCTTGAGTCCCTCCGTTCTCAGAAACCAAAAGTGGAAGTGAAAGAAGTGACACGACAAGTGGTGAAGGAGGAGGCAAGTCCTGAAGTTGTTAAAGAAATTCAAAGGTTGAACAACCAGCTGTCCATCCTCCAAAGCACCCACAACAGAAACTTTGAACAACTGATGATTTATAGTAAAGAAAGAGATGAGTGGAAGGCTACGAACTCCAAGGTGGAGACAAAGATTATAAGCAGAGAGACTGTCAGATATGAGAATGATCCTCTGCTAGAAAAGGAGGCTGAGAGGCTGAGAAAGGAAGTACGTGAAGAGACCCAGCGACGTCGCACATTTGAAGAAATGCTGTTCAACCTGCAGAACACGTACTTAGAGCTGGAGAGGCAGAAGCCAGAAGAAAGAGTGGTGGTACAGGAGACGATACGACTGCAAAGGGACCCCAAGCAAATCATTGAGTACGAGAAGCTGAGCAGAACTCTTGATGAGGAAATCAAGTCCCGCAGGAAGCTCGAGCTAGAAGTCCAGCAACTGAGAACCCTGGTGAAGGAGAAAGAGTTAGTTATCACACAGATAGATGAAAGGCAAAAGAAGATACAGGTGGAGATGGAGTTGCGACAGATCAGATCTCGAATCAAGGAGCTAGAAAGTAAGCCACCATCTGTCACAGAGAAAATCATCATCGAAGAGGTTGTACAGGTGGAGCGTGATGCCACACTGGACAGAGTAATGAATGACCTGCGTATCTGCATAGACAGAGAAAGGAACCTGATCAACAATCAGGAGAAGGACATCCAGAACCTCAGCATTCAACTAGAGATCCTCCAAAGGGAAAGATCTGTGGAAAGGGTTATCTACAAGGAAGTGATCCGGGTTGAGAAGGATGAAACATTGGAGAATGAGAGAGCCCAGCTGAGAGAGCGGGTGTCCTATGAGAGGAATGCCAGAAAGAATATGGAGGAAGAGATAGAGCGTCTGAGTGCAAAACTAAAATACCTGCAAAGCTTAAGGGAGACCAAAACCACAGATATGGACAGCTTGACAAAGAGTCGCAGCCTCCTTCTGAGGGAGAAGGAGAACCTATTACTGGAGTTTAGGCAGCTGGATTCCAGGAGGCAGGAAACCACAATTTCATTCCAGCAGCAGTCCCAGTTGTTGAGTGAACAAAACCAAGTGAACAAGCAAAAGAGCATCATATTGGAATCTGAAGTGCGGAAACTGGAAAAGGATATTCTGGATGAGAAAGACAAGATCCACAAGCAACAGCTCTACATAAAGGAGCTGCAGGGGAGGTCAAGAGAAGAAAAGAAAGAGACCTCAGAGAGAAAGACAAATGTCTCCACCCGCATCACCATCTTAGATCCTGAAACTGGCAAGGACATGTCACCTTCTGAAGCCTACCTGCAAGGTCTGATTGATAAAAACCATTACATCCATCTCCAGCAGATGGAATGTGACTGGGAGGAAATTTCTACCAATGGCCCAGAGGGTGAGAGATTAATGGTGCTGGATCGCAAAAGTGGTAAGAAGTACTCTGTCGAAGATGCCCTGAGGGAAGGCAGATTGACCCAGTACGACTTACTGCAATACCGGCAGGGCAAAATTCACATTTCAGAGTTTGCCCTCTTGGTTGCTGGTGGGACAAAGGTCAAGCCTACCATCCTATCAGAACCGAAAACTCCGGTAACTCCACAAAAGTCATCAATTTCTTTCAATAGCAGACCCACAAACATAATTTTCGAGGATAAACTGCCCATCTCTGGCCTGTATGACACCACCACTAAAATGAGAATGTCTGTACGCACTGGCATAACCCGCAACATCATCGACTCTGATTTGGGTCTCAAACTGCTGGAGGCTCAGGCAGCCACTGGGGGCATCATTGACGTCACTAACGGTACCCGCTACTCCGTCCACAAGGCAACAGTACTGGGGCTTATTGAACGGACCATGATGCAACACCTGATGAGTGCTCAGAAAGCCTTCACTGGGACAGAGGACTCCTTATCTAATAGCCGTCTATCAATTGGGCAGGCCATGCAAAAGGGTTTGGTTCCTAAAGGAATTGCCCTACGCTTCATGGAAGCCCAAGTCCTGACTGGGGGTCTTGTGGATCCCAACCAGGCAGGCCGATTGCCTATCACGGAGGCCCTGAGATCCAACTTGATCGATAATTCAGTTGCAGAAGTGCTCAAGGATGATTCCACGTACCCCAAATACCTGGAGGACCCCATCACCAAAGAGTTGATCAGCTACAAAGAGGCCATAGCTCGGTGCAAGAAGGACCCACACACAGAACTTCTGCTGTTCCCAGTGGCTTCCAGGGAAATCAATGGTGCAGGACAAACCTTCTCTTCAAGGTCCTCCTCATCTTTCTCCTCTAGGTCTACTTCATACATCGACTTCTAGACTGGTTTGCTGTGAGAATTCTTCACATAACCAAGTGAGGAACTGATAATATGAAATAGTTCTAACAAAACACAAAATAATTAAATAAGCATAAAGAAAATACATGTAATCAAAAACTTTCTCAGCTTTACCAGTATTTTAGCTATTTTTCCTTACCACAAAACTTTAGTTATACAGAGATTCTGAAATGCTATAAATATGATTGTTTCACAGAGCTGTATACAATTTCTGGGTTAACAGTAAGCTTAAAAGAAATTTAGGACAATTTATTTTGTAGGTTTGAGTGTGCAATTTTGTTCATATAGCCTGCTTTTCTGATCAATATCTCTGAACCTCTGTCATTATCATCAGTTATTTTAATCCCCACATAATTTGATTAAAATGTGTGCCTACATATATCAGACTCTGAGTCAGCTTTATTCATTCAATGAATTCTATGCACGTACAAGGATTTTTTTCCTGTCTTGTTTTGGTGCCGCGTACACAGTAACAGTGCATGGAGAAAGAACAGCAGTACATGCAAAGAGCAAAGCCGTGAACATAAGATGGATGGGTGGTGAGGCAGGAACACCAGGAGGCCTGGGCTTCTTGTTAGTGAGACGTGCATGAATTTGAACAACAAATACATAGAAATTAATAATGGATTTCTTGCAGGAAAGTGGCATGTGATATAGCTCAGGTTCTGTTTTATTAGGGTGACCAGATAATCCATGTCAGGGAAGGACGCTTTAAGCTACTTTTGGTTTTACAAACCACTTTAAGACTGAAAGGCTCCTGTACTTGGCTAAATACTTCAGTTTTTCTTGTACTTTTATTGCTTTATTTCCTTGACTGAAAGACTCATCCAGCTGCCTCCCATTAACATTAGTGACACGTACATGGTTGTAGGAGACTGACCAATCAGCGCACAGCAAGAACACTAGGCTTAAGTGAAATCCAGGTATATTTGATCGAAATAGTAGTTGACAAATCCTGTCCTAGTTCAAAGTGTCCTCTCTGACATGGATTATCTGGTCACCCTAGTTCTATTAGTACTATAATTTACTGTATATTGTTGGCAGTAGTGGTGATGATATGGTGGAGGGTGTGACAGAGAGACTGGCCTCGGGAAGGAGATGTTCATCTCCCTAGTTGTTTTGGTCCTCAGAGGTTGGTAGTCTTCCTTCAAAGTGAATTTCTGGAACAAATGGAAACCTACATGGGAGTCACCGATGATTCTTGATGCTTGGTCTACAGTTTTCAAGATATTCAGCTGAGGGTAGGTTTCGGGTGATGGGACCTTCACGGCAGAATACGTGATGAGCTATGAAGGTGCCTGCATGGAGTGCACTTGCAGTGCCTGTTAAGGAGACAGAGACAGTGCTCTGGATGGTGGCTTGGTTGAACCACAACAGGATGGGTTGGGTGATTGGTAACAAGTTCCCCAGCTGCCTCAAGAAGTGCATCCATTGCCGTGCTTCATTAGTGAGAGCAGTGGTGCATTTTTCCAATTTGTGGGATTCTTGAAGTCAACTGCCATTTCCACCATTTTGACAATTTTAAGCAATGTATCCACATAGCAACTGATTCTGGGCCCAATCTGCCTGCATCTCCTTAATCAGAATCAGAATCGGGCTTTATTGCCAAGTACGTTCACACATACAAGGAATTTGATTTGGTGGTTGGTGCCAAAAGAGATGCGCACCAACAGGAAAAACAGAGAAAAATAAGTACATGAGGTGAGAAGAGGCGAATAAAAAAACAGTCCCCAGACTGTACTCCAGTAGGGAGTACAATGTAGGAACAGAAAAAAACACCTCAGCAACATACATAAGCACATAGACACAACACCTTAAATCGA
>JAODLC010000049.1:3540105-3551183 GCA_026781145.1 Hippopotamyrus pictus
AATACCCCCTCCCCCATGGGAGAGGCTAAAGGACGGCACAAAGCGGTGCACGCTGACAAGGCAGCTGCACCCCAGGAGTGTAAGGAGGGCGGCAGGGAGCTGCCTGTCAGCAGCAGAACCAGCAACCCGCCGGGTCGGCTCGAGAGTCTGGTTCAGGTGGCTCAACCTGGGGACAGCTGACCTACATTTGCACTGTATGTGTGTGCGTGTGTGTGTTCTCGGACGCGTCTGTGTGTATGTATGAGCGTGAGTGTATCCGTGTTAGCGTGTGTTCTCTTTGCCCCTACATCATAAGATGACAGACGGCTAACATCACTATCACTGTAACAGAGCTGACGAGTGACCCTGGCGGGATGGTGTTGAGTGGTTTACAGAGACACTGAGGTCAGCTATTCAAACCTGAGAAGCCAAGGCAACCCTTACATTCGTCTGGGAAATGCTTTTATCTAAATGACATTTTTTTTTGAGAAAGCAGGGCCAGCCGGTCCCTGGAGTAACTGGCGTTCAGGGCCTTGCTCAGGGACCCGATGGTGACATCACTCTGCAGACCACGGGATGTGAACCAACAACCTTCCGATAACTGGCACAGCATCCTAACCCAATGAGGTATGCACTTCCCATATTCCGAAACATTCCTTCATAAACTGCAGCACACAGAGACATACATGCGTGGGTTATTGCGTGAATGTGTATGTTTGGATGTCTGTGGTTGGACTTCTAACTCTCGAGGTGAGCAATGAATTCTTTTAAATAAACTGGATCATTCTGTAATCCATACTCATCATCGTCATCCTCTGTACGTTAAGTGTTCACTTTCTGAAACTCCCTTAGCCCCCCCCATGGCACCTCACAGAGCTGGGAGTAGCGCTGTATAATCACTCTATCCCTCATATTATGTCTCGCCCAGACTCTCTCTCTCCTGCCTTCCAGTCAAACAATTTCTTAATTAGAAATTATCGTTTTATTTCTCGCACTCAAGCTTTGTAATTTGTGCTTTGTATGTAAATGGCCTTTCTCACCCCTATGACTGCCTGGGGGCATCTGCCAAATTAGTAAAGTTAATTCACAAGGATATAGATTAAATTAATCTGATTTTTTTTTTTTGTTTATTTAATGATCTGGCTGCCGGCTCGTGCCATACAGCTGCTGGCACCCATCGATGTAAAATTCAGCCGCATGCAACGGTCGCATGATTTTCTCGGCTGGTCATGCTACTGCGCAGCCTCTCTGCGCTCGGCTGTCTTTGTCGGGCCGCAGTCCTTCTCGTCCATTTCCGGCCGAGTGATGAGTAGGTAAGTGTGCTCCACGCACGAGCCGGCTTGTGTGGGGGACAGTGTTGATAATGTGGCTAATTTTCTGCTGATGGAAACCCTGTTGGATAACATGCGCTGAGGGCTTCACACTCCAGCTACCATCTGAGTCACCGCCCCAGGCGCATCTTTCACCCGCCCCCCTGTCGCGAAGAGGAGGCCACCCTCTCTCGACTCTGATTCACCTAGCAGGCAGCTTTGAAAGCGAGTCGTGGGGAGATAGGGCTTGAAGTTGCTGGTTGCAGAAGAGATGGGGTGGGGGGGGGGGCGGTTGGGGTACCTCAATATGAAATATTATGGATTTTAAAGGAACTGGATAAAAAAAAGATATGCGAGAGAGATCTAAAATTCTGCTCTGCCGCACCTTCCATTTCTATCCAGCTGTGTGCTTTTATGCAGGGCGGTGTCCTGAATCAAAGGAGCCCAAGGGTCACCAGTACAGTCTGCAGTCAATATGTTACCTGCGGGGAGCATTTAACAAACTAAAACTATGCTCACGGGGATAGAGAATCCCCTGAGGAATGCCCCCAAATGCCATCGTGTTTCGGTCAACTGGCTGTAAAAAAAGGCATTCCTGCAATAAGTGAGACTGCAGCCGGGAAGTGTTGCATAAAATTGTAGAGTTCAGGCAGGCAGTAGATAGCAGCTGTCTCTTACATAACCAGAGGGAAGCCATTAAGGTTAAAGCTGGAGTTAGCATCAGGGATGCAAGTAAGATTAGGGTAGGGTTAGGATTAGGGTTAGGTTTAGGGTTAGGATTAGGGTTAGGGTTACAGGTAAAATCAGGGCACCCTCCCATTTTCTACATCAGTTTCTATATCTACCCTTGACATGCTTTTATCCATTGGTATCTACCCTGCACTAAATATCCTACCACCTCAGCAACCCCGGCCCCCTCTGCCCCCACTCCTCCCTCCTTTTGTCCCCCCCACCCCCCACCCAGTGCCTCTAACCACCTCAGACCGTGCAGGTGGCGGCTGACTTGAGGAGCTGCAGTCAGACACGTGGCCTCCCTCCCTCTGCTCCTGACCCCCTTTGACTTCCGCGTTGCTCTCTTGCGATTCCCGTGTTGCTGGAGGAGCAGCTCTGACCATCGGCTGTTAACGAGCTCGGCTCGTCGGGGAGCAGCGGCCCGGCCACGGCCTCCGCCCCCGCGGCTCCCCGCCAGCGCTCGCAGGTGTGCCTCCTGACAGGTTCACTAAGGCCGTCTACTCCACCGCCTGGAGCAGATCTCCTCAATTCTTGCTGGCTTGTCATCCTCAATTACCCCAACCACAACTACTCCGGGCCCAACTGCCCCTACCCACGACTGTGTGCATCCCTTGTCTTGCACAATTCCTACAGCGGTAGTGCTCTTTCCCCCAGGCACACAGCCTCGTTATCCTCCCCCCTCCCTCGTTAAATACTAGGAGGCCCATTCCTGGTCTGCTCGGAGTAGTCGCACTCCTGCGTTTTGACAAAGAGCTCCTCCTCAGAGTCTTAAAAAAAGACTTATTGGAGCCCGCCTCCCACTTTTCCCATGAATCCTCAGCAGTGTCCAAGACGGTCCCTCACACTCAGAGGGGGCTGCCAATTAAAGAGACTACGCCGTCAAAGGAGGCAGCGTGGGGGTCGAGGTGCGAGCGTGGCGGACTCGACCCCACCCCTGGAAACGCTTATCAGCCCAAGCCAGGTCCGGCCCTCTCCCAGGTATATGCTGATATCTCTGTCGCCGTGGCATAAAGGATATTCATATTTATCTTCCCCATTCCGTGCTGTATGTGTCAATCATTCTGAAGGGTCTGTCAGTTTTGCCATGAATTTAAGTGATACCCAGTTAAAAAAAAAGTAAAAACCTGTGCAGCTATCTCGACCTGCATTTTTGCCACATCGAAATTCTCCTGGGTGCCTTTAAGGAAAGTGTGACAGTGTTTCTGTTCATTACTAGGGGGTAATTGCAGGTCCTGCTTGACTGAATATTTGTTACATAACTGCACCTAAGTATATGATTGGTGTTGCAGACTGTTTAAAAGTGTTGTCTTGTAATTACAGTATTTATACAGCTGAGGATTAACAGGATCAGGTCTGAGTAGCTCCCTGCCCAGCTGTTAGAAGTTTCATTCTGGCAATTTGAGTCAGCAGCCTGATCCAGTAAAATCTGGTGTCTGAACCATTTCGCCATGTGCTGCCAGTTACGGTGCATGTCCTCGGCTTGTTAGAGTGAGGCTTCTGTTGCTCATGTGTACTACACAATGTACCATGTGCACTATGGCTGAAATCCTGGGTTAGCTAAACACGCTAGGTTACCGTAGGAACCAACTGTAGCAAGTAAACCCGCATCTCCCTCTAAGCGATGCACGTTCGGTATTGATACCAGGGCAGCTCCCCAGTTTATCCTAATACCCAGGGTGGGTACTTCTCTGCAACGCCGGGCACCTCCAGCAGTGGGATGGTGGCTGGTCTCTGTCCATTGACTTTTGTGTCACACGTTCTGCGAACCTTCTGCCCGCATGTGTTCAACCTACCGAGGTGAACCTCTGAGATCAACTGCGCAGGGGACGGTTTGGATGTACATTAAGCCATGGGGCATTTTGGAGGCAATAGAGGCTGTAGTCAAGCAGAACACTTCTAATACACACCCTGTGATGACGTCTTTATTTGCCAGTTACTCTGGGATGCTTGTTCTCACGCATCCCTTCGAGGCTTTTATACATGGTTATGGATGAAGTTTGGCATCTGAAGTATAGGCTCAGCTGTTTCTCCGGCACCCCCTGAGGCTCTTGCTGAGGATCTTTCTCCAAGGCCCGACAGACACATGACTTTTCTGCTGGGGAGGGGATTCAAACCGACGACCTTCCATTCCCAAGTATAGAGGCCAAACCAAACACCACCCCCCATGACTTAGGAACAAGGAACTGGACACCCGGCTGCCCCTGCCCCCGTTTCATCAGCTGCAAGCACGTCCCTGAGGAATGAATCGCCTTCTCCATGCATTCCTGAAGTACGGTCATTCTTTTTGGGCCCTGAAGGTAACCGGCACTCCGGCACTGCGCTGGGAGTTTATTGGGTAATTGCCTGTGTGCGGACAGTCCATTACAGGCCTGCGGAAAGGCCGCTTTAAAGCTGCCAACAGCTGGGCTTTATGGATCATCAGTCTGGCAGCCAAGGAAGCTACAAGGGGTATGGGATTCGGGGGGAGGGGCAGTGAGATGCGGTTTTCAGTTTTACATGTAGAAGAGGCTGCCCAACCCTGATCACTCTACAGAGTCCTAGCAGGCATTTAGGGTTTGGTTAACCTGACTCTGAATGTTTCTGTGACTGTGATTTTTCCTGTGATGCCTGACCTTGTCTTGATTGTACTCCTTTTTTAACTCGTTCATCTGCCAGCTCAGTACTTTCATATGAAGAAATCATTTTTCTGAAAGGGTCACATTGAGCACACACACACACACACACACACACACACACACACACACACATACACACAGAGGTGTTATTATGTACTTGTGGGGACTCTCCATTCATTTCTATCTGGAAAACTTTAATCCCAACATGACGACCTTAACTCCTACTCAGCCCTAACCTTAACCATAAGTAACCAAACAAAATATGACACTTTTGGCATTTTTAGTTTTTCGATTGCATTCTGAAAATGTCCCCACTCCTGAAAAATGGTCCCCACAATGTTAAAATACCAGGTTTTTATCACATTATGGGGAACATTTGAACAGACACACACACACACACACACACACACACACACAGAGAGAAACATGCAGCAGCAACCAGATGCCCAGGAATCAAGTCGTGGAAGTAAGTATCACAATTTTATTACAAAAATTATATTTTCATCTTTCGGTGCCGCCATGCTTAGAGCGTATAACAATACAGTAAAAAACGTCAACCTAAAAAGAGTTTCGTAAAAGCAAGCTTTTGTAGATGCTGTTGAAGCATTTACCATCCATGCTGTTACTTGACCAAAAGACTTAGCAAATACAGATTACAAACACCTGCCTAAACACACAAATGGTAATAAATTAATTAAAAATAAATGCAAAATTATTTTACACTAAACGTATTCCATTTTGAAACTAGATTAATATTAAATTAAATGTGCTGAATTATTATTTTTTTTATCCAACTCAAGGCACCCAGGATTGTAATATGTTGGCAACTAAGCCCTCAGATAACAGAACTACCAGAGTTAAATTAACACTGGGAGTGTTAAAATAGCACTGGCAGTGTGATATTAACACTGGCAGTTTGCCTGTTTATTCTTCACCAGGTAAAACTGATACTCAAAATAAGTATGAAAAGCCATTGTTGCGGTTAAATTATATCGAATTGTTTCTTGTTTATGCCCTGCTCACAGTGAAGTTTCAGGGAGGCTCAAACAAAAAAACAAAACGGAAAGATTTAAATAATTCATGTGACTAGCAAGTAAACAATCACTTCTCGCTGGGAGAAAGCTCACCCTGTACTTCTGGCACTCTGATGCCTTTCCAAGGTGAGTCCCCAAATACTTTCCAGGGTAACAGAGAAACATCCGGAAGAAAACGAAATCTCTCAAACACGCTGCTTTTAAAACACTAAACAAATCCCAATTGTAAAATATCAATATTCTTAGTCAAACGAAAACATAGTTTTTATTTTTTTTTTCCATCTAAGATATTAAACGCCTACATACAATGGAGATATGTTACTTCTTGAGATGCTTCTTCATTAAAATGCTAAAATGACGATGAGTGATAGAGAGTCTTAGATGGCGTGGTTTTGGCCCCCCCCTCCCCTGGCTGTGCGGCTCAGTTGATCTGACGGCAGGGTTCGAAGGTCCATTTGGAGACTCCACCGTAGATGTCAAGGTTGGCCTCTGACCACGAGAAGACGTTTCCCACCTGTGCTTTGCTGCTGCATGTGGCCAGATTGTATATTTCGGCCGAGGAGAGCTTCCTGTCCCAAAGATTGAGGTTGGCCATAGTGCCTACGAATGCCTGGGTTGCGTCAAACCCGCCCCCAAGAGTGTCCTGTCAAAGCGCACAGAGACAGAAATTTAGGCAGATATATTCGTTTAAGAAATCACTGAAGGAATAATTCATGTGTACAAGGACCTCATGCCTCACATTTGACATACCGCCTTCCAATTTTAAATCCATAAACACAAATTCACCTTGTAGTTTTCTGAGCGATCGCAGAAATGTGCTTCAGTGTGGCTTCCTGTACACTGTGCTCCTAAAATCATCGGCAAATAAATCTACAGACGTTTACGTCCCTTTCAAATACTGCTTAAGCTTGACTAAGCACAGATCCCTAATAACAGGACCAACCCAGAATTTACCGGCCGGAACAAAGTGGCCTGGCCTGTCAGCGGGAGAGTGAGCGGAGCCTTACCTGCTCCTGACCCAGCACCAGGACCCCGTGTGCCTTGATGGGGTGGTACGGAGCCAGGTTCTCCCCGCTACCGCGCATGGCTCCGTCTTGGAAGGCCTCCCACACTCCATCACGAGTGGTCCACGTGACACAGATGTGATGCCATTTTCCGTCGTTTATAATAAAAGGCAGCTTCGCCATCTGTCACCGGGAAAAGGGCCGCAAGCTCGTCACTGAAACCGGAGGTACGGCATATTTGCGGGCGACTAACGGCATCTTACAGTTTTCTGACTGACTTAAGCTTACAATTAACATGCCATTTTGAGTAATTATGCCCATTTTAGGGAAAAGCCTTATTTTTAACCTCAATAATTTAATTTCAGTGATGACCTTCAATGCATGATTGATAGAATTAATTTCATATTATAAACGTAATATAATTCAACTGACACTTCTGTTTGGAAGCAGGATTTTTTCCCCCTAATCTTTCATTATAAACTAATGCTAAATAATTTAGGTTGTGTGCATTGTAAATAAATTGGCAAGCCATCCTCAGGTGTCCTGCCCTGTGACCTCTACCTCCTGGGTTAGGCTATGTGGCTAAGCATGACCTGGGAAATTGTTTATGGCTCAGATACCCTGACGTAGCTTGTGTGCTAGCAGGCCGGCGTGAGTTTACCTTGTCATTGATGAGTATCTCCATGGGGTTATTGCCCCAGCCGATAAGAACGAGCTCGTTGGCCTGGCCTGGGACGGCGTAGGAGAAAGGCGTGCCCACGCTGGGCGAGGCGTTCGACCGCAGCCACATGCAGATGGTGAAGGCATACATCTCAGGCAAGCTCTTCTTCACTTTGGCATACATGTAGTTGGTCCTTAAGGGAAAGGTCAGCTGGAATTTATCCAGGGGCCGGTTTTCTTTCTGACCTGAGTTGTAGAGCAAAGAAGCACATTTAGTATGGAATGATGAACTTATCGATGTCAAAATGTTGTGCCTATGTGTGTGATTCAGTATAGTTCCTTCTGTTTGAAATTATGTTTTCATTTTTGCAGACAGAAGCTGTTTTGTCATTACCATAGAGCACTGAGGCAATTTAAGTTTTTCACATTCCAGATTGTCTTGGTCCAGATGGTCTTATTTATCTTTTATTTGTTTGGCAAAGGCTTCTCTCCAGAGCAAATTAAGGATCAGTGTATTACAGTATGAAAGCGTATGATTTATTTCTCTTCAGAAATGTCCTACCCTGCCTAGCAGTAAAGGCACGGAGAAACATTGCTTCATCTGAGTCGGGTTTATTTTTTTGTAACATTAAATGGAAAAAAAGAGAAATGTTATTTTTCTCTTTTGGTAAATAGTCTTCAGTTTTCTGTTTTGATTTATCAGAAAATACGCGAGAACCTTGAACTGGTAATCAAGATTTTATACGGCTGTAACGAATAGGTCCGGCTCAGCGACAGTCAATACGGCTCCAGGTAAAGTTTGTGACAGACGCTGACACTCAGGAAAACTTCCCTAGGATAGGCATCATCGGATCCCATTACCGTTCGCCCGAGCCACACAGCTCACGCGTCGTACGGGTTTATGTAAGAAACAAGCAGGGAAGCTGCTGAAACGTCTGCGTCGCCATTATTTAAAATGAAAAAAAAAAAAAAAACCTGCATTGTCAACGACGGCGTGTTAAGCGGGATATGCGAAGCAATGCAGCGCTGCTTTCAAGCCGCACAGCGTGTGTCCGCTGCGACACTGACGGTGCGCGCGAGTCCGTGTTTTTCATGTTTATAATTACGTCATATTATCTATTAATAAAATACTGCATTCGGCTAGTATATTTATTAATGCACAAAATGCAGCACGGCGGTATCTTGGCAGAAAAGAGTTGGCCCTCCGTCAAATGGGTGTGTGCGCTTCGACTCTTTGCCCCCCAGTTACCTTTCTCGAGTTCTGTTATTCTCTGGTGCAGTGATGTAAGGGTCGATTCCACTTTGCCGCGCTGCTCCGTCTCGTTACGGAGGCTGCCCTTGCCCTCCTCCAAGCTGTTCACCCGGGACAGAACCTGTCTCTCCAGGTCGTCGATTTTGTTCTGAAGAAGCTGCTTCAGAGTGTTCGCCTGAGTGGAATTGTTGGATCTACTGTATTGCTGGAGGGAAATAAGCACAGTGAAAGGATTCACAAATGTTTACACTTCTTTGGATTGCATGTGTCACAATTAAAGTCTCATTGATCCGATTGGCTTGTAGTGTCAAGAGTTGCATTAAGTAACTAAATTAGACTTAGAAAAGCTGTTATCCTCGAATGACTGGATAATTAATTAATACTATGAACAGTACGGGGAAACTTTTCATAAGCACTAACGTATTTAAGAAAAACATGAAACATATGAATAAAGGCAAATTACAGAACTAATAATTCCCATTGTTTAATACGATACATTTAATGCGAAATTTAAAAATGATTTTCGAATTATCATGACAAATTAAATTTGATCAGTTATTTTAACAATATTTATATATACCTCGAGGTTTTCTAGTCTCTGTTTCAGGGACTGTAATGTCCGTCCCATTTGCGTGAGTGTGTCCGTTGGACCTCTCGATACATCTCCCATGGTGTTTTTAGATCCCGGTTCTTTTTTCCTTCCGCCGTCTCTAGCGCTCCCAGCTTCGGGCATACTCTGACTCTCGCAGCGGTTTAATTTCGACGTCAGCTCCGTAATGGTCTCCTTGTGGTTCATGATCGTTTCCTTTTGCTGCAGCACGGTCTCCCTTAGCTGCATGACCGTGCTCTTCAGGTCCTCCGCCGAAACGGTGTTTGGCAGGTTGGCTGCGCATAAGTCCACATCCTTGGGCACAGACGTGCAAATGAATTGGGTCTGTCCGAAGTCCTGGGACAGTCCCTCCATAAGAAAGAAATGGAGTATTAAAAGTTTCAGTGCGATGCTCATGACAGCGATTTCCCTTTTGTGCTGCAGTAAGAAACGCGTGGTGAGCTCTGCGATGTTTCAGAACCACAGCGCTGTCCCCGATGTGAGCGATTCGCTGAGCGCACTTGCTTTATATGAAGCGAAGCAGCGTATAGACCGTGTCCGCCGCATCCCTGTGGGGAGGAATCCCAGTTTGCGGTCCTATTGGCGCGTTTCCTGGTCTTAAGGTAGAAGGAATATGCGCATTTGAACACAGCCGTGTTCCTACCATCTTATATATCTATATAATTTATTGCGTCGCTGCGGTGCCGTATCTATTACAAATAAATGTTCTGCCGCACGTTATCTCTTTTCCTTGCTTACAAAACGATTTGAGAGAATAGCGGGATGTTTTTTCTTTATCAAGGAAACTGCTTTTTCTTAAATAATAATGATATTCGGCGTTTCTGTTAGCTACTGTTTGTGCAGTCTATTTTATACGTGTATTCGATAACATTGCGTTAGAAATTGCTTTTTGTGTTATAAGGAGGACTATTATGAATTACATCGAAACATTCATTGACTGTATCTTAAATATCCAGCCTTTAGTTAATACACTATTAATACCATAAAAGTACGCATATAAAATATTACTTTTTTGTGGTAATATTTTGAGCAGGTCCACCTTTACACACGCTCCTCCCCTTTGATATTGCTGGGATCTCTTTAAGTAAGCTGTGCTCCACGCGGTTAGGCCCGTGTCTGTGTCTGTCAGTCAGACATGCGAAGTTATCATACATCTATTTCCCACAATCACGAATCTGATGCAAGATTGCAGCAAGTCTGAAAGACTGTGCCATGAAGCATACAGGGCTAGGGGCAAGGTGCATGAGATCATCACACACGCACACACACACACACACACACACATGTTGGTGTATCTAAGTGGGGTCCTTCTATTCATTTCTATGGGAAAAACTATATATTTTTAAGGTGAGCGGTACAGGGGGTAAGAAGTGCCATCTGTATCACTGGCCAGTGAATTGTTGAGTGACAGGGGCCAATCAGCTTTCAGCTAGGGCCAGTGGCCCACCCCCTTTTACACATTCATCCAAAGCAGTTGGGTTGCTCTGGTGAATGGGCTTGCAGTGAAATCAGTCTGTCAACCCTGGGATTTGAACCAACAACCTTCCAATCCCAGACACAGCACCCTGACCCACTAAGCCTCACCCCACCTCAATTTTTGCCCTCATTTGTCACTTTGTCTGCTTGGGAGCCATTGTGCTCTTAGTTGCATACAGTTTTCTAAAAAGAAATAGTCTTTGCCTACTGGCCACTGGCATCCTGTCTATTACCTTGTGCTACCTGGTACTGCACCCTGTACTGGATAAGTGGTTATGGAAGATGTATACTCAGTTTTATTGTGAAATCACAAACACTTTCCCAAATGGCTTATTCTCAGGTACTGTACAGAATACTGAAAATTTTACAAAAGGGTTAAACCAGAATTACAGAACAGGGGGAGTTT
>JAODLC010000049.1:3553587-3565087 GCA_026781145.1 Hippopotamyrus pictus
CCATCCACTCACATCCCATCCACTCACATCCCATCCTGCATCTTTGGGAACCATTCAGCCCACTGCCAGGCTGCTGCTTCCCCCATCAGCACGACCTCACACCGCAACATAAATAATACAACTGAAGCTTCCCTCCTCTAAAAATAGATATTTTTTCTCTTTTTTGTTGTTGAATATTTCATCCACCCATCAGTCTTCTGCTCTTCTCGGATGGCTCGACGATACGGAGGAGAGACCATTGCCCCAATTATACAGTATATGCCCAACCTATAACAAACCCTTTACACTGACATCAGAATATGCACTTTACATCTCAGACTGATATACTAGGTTTTTATTCTATTATACAGGATCCTGCTTAAACTGCATACACAGATTATATATTTCATGCATACTTCCTGTGTTTGATTCACAGTGGCACCATTCTTGAATTTAAACAACAGTGACAGATGTTATTGCCTGGCTACATCTGATTGGCTAGTTCTTTCCCAGCATAATCCCCTGATTACATTCATTTATATTTCCCAAATCGTTTAGCCATCAAGCTTCTATTCTTTTCTTCAGGTTGCTAAAAACTGCCTTTATTCCGAGAGTCTACTTGGAAGCGCATAGGTCCTTAGTGACTTTCTTTAAAAAAGGTCATATATTGTGTGGATACTCACTGTTGTGCATTCTGCATTAAATGTGGGGTAACGATTACCGCGGGTCTGTTTATATCTGCATGCTGTCTCCTGGCGCCAGTGAAATGTTTATCTCATAAGGAGCACGGCGCCAAGGCTAAGCGAAGAAAGCTAAAATGGATCAGAATACAGTTTGCTGCTGCTTTTTCTTTTTGGTAGGAACTGCAATTTAATTATGATTTTTCCCTGGGAAAGAACTATCTGTCTTGATGTCTAGATCTTTGAATTGAACAATCTTCTCTCCCCAAGGAGGGAAGAATTTTATTCCAAAAACATTTACTTTTTGGTTTAAAAGCATTCTTAATTCTTAAATAAACTGAGATGAAGGATACGGACTGGGCTCTGCACTCTTTACAGAAAAACATACGTTTTGAAATCACCATTTTCAGCATTAAGAGATATATCTGAGGACTCAGCTCTCATTTCTCATTACAGTTGCATAAATGAGCAACTTTGTTAAAACATAAATTGACATAATGAAAGAATCGTCTTATGCAGACCATAGTCTCACCTCTAGGGGTCTTCTGGGCTCGGGGGGCCGTAATAACGGGCAGAATTTGATCCTTATTACATTTTTTATTGGCGGATGGGCACAGACTGTTATGTAACGTGACGGGGGGCTGGGGGAGGAGAGTGGTGGTTTGTCGCTGAATTGTGGGGGGGGGGGGGGGGATCGCAGAAATACGGCAACACCTCCACACATTTATGCAGCTCTGCGATTGTGGTGGTGCAGGACCAAGGAGAACATGAAGAGTGTGACAGGGATGGAGATGTTCTTTGAGCTGCTTCTCTCTCCCCCGCCTCCCAAACAGAGGAGGGGGTGTCGGCTTTGAGCAGGAACAGGATGCTCTGCGGCTGAGTCACATGATGTGGTGCAAGGCAGCTCTGTCCAAATCGAACTGGTTTATTGCCATAAACTGCTACCCGCTTATAGCGCTGAATTTTCGGGTAAAGTATTAACCAACATTCGCAATACATCAGTAAACTGAAATATTTTCAGCTCAGATAAAGGCAATAGATAAGGCATTAAAAGTGTCACAGAAGGAGGAATATGAGCAGGTCTTATAATGGAGAGAGCATGTATAAATGCCCCATCGTCCCGTTATGGGTTACTCTCTGCCTCTCCTTCGCCAAAGCAACCGGAGGTGACTCAGGTATTTCTTTGCCCTCAGCCAATCAGGTGAGTCTGCTTGGAAGATCTGTGCTGCATCGCTGTGTCCATTGGCTCATCCTACCACAGTGCTCAGCTGTGCTACAGCAATACTTGTCATGTTGAACAAATGTGCTCATAGTACAATTGGTTATTCCTGTGTGTGTCCGTTAATTGGCCTTTGCAGCTTTCAGTGGTCAGCCTTTCCTCACAGCGTGATGGTGCCCATTTCAGTGATCAGCCTTTCCACAGGATATAATGATGCCCATTTTAGAGATCAGCCTTTCCTCAGGATATGATGGTGCCTATTACAGTGATCAGCCTTTCTTCAGGATGTGATCATGTCCATTTCAGTGATCAACCTTTACTCAGGTTGTGACGGAGCCCATTTAAGCGATCAGCCTTTCCTCAGGATGTGATGATGCCCATTTTAGTGATCAGCCCTTCCTCAGGGCGTGGTGGTGTCCATTTCAGTGATCAGACTTTCCTCAGGGCGTGATGGTGCCCATTTCAGTGATCAGCCTTTCCTCAGGATATGATGATGCCCATTTCAGTGATTAGCATTTTCTCAGGATGTGATGATGCCCATTTCAGTGATTAGCATTTTCTCAGGATGTGTTGGTGCTCATTTCAGTGATCAGCCTTTCTTCCAGATGTGATAATGTCCATTTCAGTGATAAGCCTTTCTTCAGGATGTGATGATTCCCATTTCAGTGATAAGCCTTCCCTCAGGACATGATGGTGTTCATTTCAGAGATCAGCATTTCCTCAGGATATGATGGTGCCCATTTCAGTGATCAGCCTTTCCTCAGAGTGTGATGATGCCCATTTCAGTGATTAGCATTTTCTCAGGATGTGTTGGTGCCCATTTCAGTGATCAGCCTTTCTTCCAGATGTAATAATGTCCATTTCAGTGATCAGTCTTTCTTCAGGATGTGATGATGCCCATTTTAGTGATCAGCCTTTCCTCAGGGTGTGGTGGTGTTCATTTCAGTGATCAGCATTTCCTCAGGGCGTGATGGTGCCCATTTCAGTGATCAGCTTTTCCTCAGGATATGATGTTGCCCATTTCAGTGATCAGCTTTTCCTTAGGATGTGATGATGTCCATTTCAGTAATCAGCCATTTGTCATTTGGGAATGTGAGCTGTAATCTGAGGACAATTGCCATATTCAATGTTATTGGCAGTGTGTAATCCTTAAAGGCCAGAGTGTGAGTATCTAAAAAAAAAAACACAAGACCCTGAAACAGAATGGTTTTTCATTCTTGTCTAGACAGAATAGCGCCCCCTTTTGGTACAGTAACTTCACCGGTGTCTCAGGTGTTCCATCTCATTACAGTAGGAACTCAGCTGAGCCCAGTTTAGCATTATCCTCTTGGCAAGAGGAAACTGGAGAGCCATATAGCTGCAAGCTGAATAGAGCAATTTATTCAAATATTTGCATAAATTTGCATGAGGCTCCAGGCTTCAGGAAATCTGCCTAAAATGCAGTTTACGAGACCTCTTCGGGGAGGGTGTTGAAATTTGCATTTTAACAAGATTTGTTTTTTATTGAAATACGCGTATCCAGATTGCTATTTGTTTTTGTTTTTTTTTTTTCCAGCTGGTAGTTGTAGTCGTGCCAAAATCCGGTTACTTAATCATGTTGTGGTTTATCACGATTGGTGAGGTGTTGTTGCATAAGCAATTTATGAACAAGAGAAAATACTAGAAAACAAGAAAATGACACGAAGGCCCTAGGAGACAGGGGGCATTTCAGCCGCTACGATTTTATGATTAACGAATAGTAAACGACTAAATTTGACCTTGAATGCTAATAGGAATGCTAAAATCAGAATAGCAGAGTTCTGCCTGGTATTTTCACAGGTATCTGCATTGCACGTGTGAATGCATATTACCCTCCTCATTTAGCTCTCCAGAATAGCTCACCAGGACACTGGTATTACAAAATGACTTTTGTGGGAAGACTTTTGCAGCCTTCAGTCTGTAAATGCCCACAGGGTTTGTTGTTGAATAAACTGACTTTCTGAGCTTCAATAGTCTGTAAAGCTGCTGCATTTCACCCAAAACAACAGTTACGTAAGTAGGTTAACGTGTAAACTGATAATGCAGCAGCAATAGGAGTTAACTGGGTGTTTGCTCCTTATTGTTGAATAACGGGTACTGTCTATTTTCTGACATGATTGTAACAGGACGTCCTGGATAACGGCAAAGACATAGAGATACTTGGCCTAATTACCGTGTTATATGTATAATTAAGCCTCATCTTTCCCCGGGGGGGGGTCTGTTTATGAAAGACGGCTGTGGTAGTCGTGGAGATTGCGAGGGGAAGCGAACCCGATGGCGAGCAGCTGCCCAGCCCTCGCGTCTCCTGCATACTTACAGGTGGTGTGGCGGCGCCGCATGGCGCTGGCGGGGCTGCAGACGCTCGCTGTCTGCTCGTGTCGGCACCAGCACCTGAAGTCCAGATGGTCTGATGAAAGCATTTCTTCTCCAAGGAAAGACATCAGAAACAGGGACTCTCTACACATTCTCAGCTAATGCCGGCGCATTGGGGAGATCCGGCTGTGGTGGTTTTTCGGTTGGGGGCTTAAGACTACACTGTCATGGAATTTCACCACGATGTTCTCTCATGTACAAGCGCAACAGCCCAGCGTAGGCAGCACATGAAACCCAAGGGGTTTGCCTTTTGATTTGTTTTTTGGTAACACTTTCTATGAATGCCACATCCATAAGAATCTATGAACACATTCATAAGACATTCATAAGACATTATAATGCATTCACAAGGCATAATAAACATGCTTATATTTATTAAAAAGCATAACACATTATATCGATGTTTTTATGCCTTATGAATGCTTTATGACGCTCTCATCTATAATGCATTATAGATACATTTATAAAACGTCCTTAATTCTTATACCGACCATTATAATGCATTATGAAGATATCTATAGTGCATTATAGATGAAAGCTTCAGTGGAGCTTAGGAATGATTATAATCAACACTATAATGTCTTAGCATACTCAGTAAAAGAAGCTGCAGTGCTTTATTAATTCTTATGCTGACCATTATAATGCATTATGAAGGTATCTATAGTGCATTATAGATGAGTGCTTTAAGTATAGTGTTGCCATTTTCTTGTCTACGGTCTGTGTTTTACTTGTGTATCCAGCTGGCAGTTCTTTAACGATGCTTCTGAAGTACTGAACTGTTCTTGGGGCTACAGGAGCCCCAGGACGTCGGCCTTTCTCAAGCTGGGCCTTTGGCTATCTGGATGAAACGCAGCAGACCCTAGAATACGGGTTCGAGCTGAATGCCCAGCACTGGTCTTATTGCCAGAGGAGCACAACTTCAGCAAAGTCTGATAGAGCGAGAGGAGTTCTGTGGGCGACCCGTATCTGACTTCTGTGGTGGTTCTTCCGAATGCCCGATTCCCCCCGGATTCTTCCCACAGTCCAATGTGGTATCGACCGATCGAACCGCAAACGGCCGAATGTTTCCAAGCTGCTCGCGTGGCCGGTGCATGTGATTCGGAACGTGTTTTCATGACCGTGTGGTGAGCGAGAGCGGCTGGTGCTGTGTTGGGGAGATGATTAGCAGCATTGGCATGTGGGTCCAGCCCCGTCTGATCTGTCTCTGAGGAGACCTTGATCCTGGCACGAGTGTAAAGACAGATCACTTTTATCCTGACAGTGGTGCGAATCACTGCTGTACTACTTGCTTAATAGTCAATAAGAGGCATGAATTCTACATGATCTCTTAGGCATAATCTCTCACCTTGTCTCCTCCCTTCATTTCTGTCTTTCTTTTTCTTTCCCGCTTCTTTGCTGAAATCAAAACAGAATAAAAAACATTGTGTTTTTCTGTCTTTGCCTCAAAAAAAAAACCCCTGGGTTTGGAACAGATCTGACCACTGTGACTGCAAACAAAATAAAAACTGAAATCATATGGATGAAAGTTCACGGCGGGGGGATGGAGGGGGGGGGCGGGGAATGAGGAGTGTGGTTCTGATCTAGATGTTGCACTAGGCAGACTCTCATTAGGAATATCTCCTTGTCTCCTGTCCATCATTCCCATTCCTGAGCTTAAAGCTGCTATTGACTCAGTGTGAGTAAAGGGGAAGCCTGTTAACCCCTTATTTGCTGTGGCACCTGTATCTCCGCAGCTGCAGATGACGTATAACCCACAGCGCAGGGGGAAGTCTCAGGGAGGTCGGGCAGCGCCGCATTGATGTGCCCGGTAGCTGTAAGACAAGCTGCAGACGACATATAACCCACGGCGCAGGGGGAAGTCTCAGGGAGGTCGGACAGCGCCGCATTGATGTGCCCGGTAGCTGTAAGACATTGCATTTCCTCCCTGAGATACCGTCATCTCCCTGTGGGCAAGAGCGTGGCCTAAATGCATGAAATGTCAGCGTGGGATGTGCACGAATGTGCCGATGTCTAAGCCGTAATGGGGGCGCTGAGTGCGTGTATGTTCAGATCAGTGTGGGAATACCTCATCCGAACATAACTGTGAAATAGATGCATTTGCTGGTGTTTCTCGGCACTCGGAGTCCTCCCTGGGAGGGCTTTATTTCTGCTGATCTCATCCCGTCACTTTCTCATACTCTCTATATATTGGCTAAATCTTGTTCTCTCTTTACCAGCTGATAAGCTGCTACTGTCTGTTGCTGCCAGGCCTGACATTTGAAGTCACCTCTCGCCAGGGCCCATGCAGGTGCCCGGCCTCCCCATTTGATGGGTAATTGTCTAGCGAACCATCAATTCGTGTTCAATTAGTGTCTGCTTTTCTGATGCTGGAAGTTAAGTCTCTGAAAGATTGCAAGCTGTGCTGAGCAGTTCTTAAATTAAGGCTGTCATTTGTTTGTGGAAAAACAGTTTTTTTTTTTTTTTTTTTATTATATTTACGTGGCTGGTTTGGAGTAGCACCACAGGCTCCCAACTCCAGGGCTACAGGCGTCGCCAAGGAAAAAGGAAAGACACAAATAGCATTTAATGACAGCAGTGTGGGATAACTTACACATGAAATAAGACAAATGATAGACAGGCCTTTGAGTCGAAGGTGACTGAGCGGATTTCTTTTGTCCCTGAAAACCTAAAAAACTCAAATTCTACCGGGTGAAGGAGGAAAGGATGTGTGCATGACTTCTCCAACTTGACAACTTTCTCCGCATGAAAATGTCAGACATTTTCTGCCAAGTAATTGAACCTGTCGTGAATAGAATAGAATAAGCAGGCCTTTCTAGGCAGGCCTTCCTAAGCATGTGCACATCGAGTGCATAACTCCTAAGGAATTTCTTAAGATGCCACGTCTAACATTGCAAGTTATGCTAATGGTAACTGAGGTATATTAGTGACAGTAAAGCCAAGGTTCCTTAGCTGGAACAGTCCTGATGAAAAATTTACATTGATGTATGGGGATTTTATTGCCGGCTCTGTTTCAGTAATGGCTTAACAGTGGTACATCTTATGCTTAATAACAGGGCATTCATATGCATACATTTAAATATGCGATAACAAAAAAAATTCCAGTCACCAGTCCACTGTCATTAAGTAATAACATGACAAGCAAGCAAAAGGACAGAACAGAATCCTGTAGCAGAACAGTCTGCAGATTTATTCTTTAATTCATACAACAAAAATGAGCAGTTTTGATGAAATTTTGTCTCCTTTGATTTAATAACTTTGTTCTCCTTCAAAACAAATTCTCATGCAAAATTCACAAATAATATATACTTACATGGGCGGCCAATAAAATTACTCAGAATGTGTAAAGTCCACTTTAGAAGAAGATGACTGTAAGCTATGTAAGTACAGACTCTACCAGGACAAATAATATTCATTTTTCACAGTTACCACTGACCATTTGCTTGCTTAAAAACAAAGAGAATGAATCACTTCGGGTTAAAAGACACGATTTCAGTAAACTGGCATCCCAGAGAAGTAAATGAGCCTGAACCACACTCCAAATTTAACACCACAAATGGTTTGATCACTGGATCAGATTTGATTGTTTGACAACGCAGGATTTTCTCTAAAGCATCTCGCCTGGCTTTGAAAGCTTAGGCTGATTTGTTTTGTATAGCCCGATATTTCTGGGGTGGTTTCTTAGCATGCAGTAGACATGCTGCACTGTAATTCCCACTGTCCGGAAAGCTTAAAAGAAATGCCTGCTTTCATAAGAAGGGGGGCTGTCAATAGTTTTTGCCCAGCATCCCAAACTGAGCCCCTTGCTCATGCCCAGTCCCCGTGTCCGGTCCTCGTGCCCAGTCCCCGTGTCCCCTCCTCATGCCCCTTCCCCGTGCCCCTTCCCCATGCCGGTCATCATGTCTGGTCCTCGTGCCCAGTCCCCGAGCCCCTTCCCTGTGCCCGGTCCCCATGTCTGCCCTCGTGCCCAGTCCCCGTGCCCCTTCCCCGTGCCCAGTCCTCGTGCCACACAGCCCCGTTTGCCGTATTTTTTTTTTTTTTTCTCGAAGCAGCTCCCACCCCGAAACGTAACCTCATGTCTTTCCCCTCACAGAAACGTCAGCCAAATTTCCGTAGAGGAGGGGGTTTCGGCGAGCTGCATGCTTTGGCAGGCCTGCGACCATACTGCCGTCTCTAGGACTAAATCCTCGCCGACTTGTACAGAAGCCCAGCTCTGCGCTGTTTAATTGAAAGGCTTTGTGATCTGCCACGCCTGCCAATCACCGGTTCAGTGCTGGAGGGGCCGCAGCTGGGAGGCTTTCTGCTCCAGCTGCCATGTTTGATCCCATCTCAGCCTCCCCGTTTAGCGGGAGCCGCCGCACTCTCATTAATGCCGACGCCTGCTGGATTTTATTATATTCTGCAAGCACTGTATTAATGTGCATCTCCCTATACTGGGGGCTACTACATGGAGTAGTAAGTATATAAAAGTCTAAATAAATCACCCCCTTGGCTGATTTTGCTGACCGAGTGGGAGGGGGTGCTTGGTAATTTTTCACCGACCAGGGTGTTCCCCATCAGTACATTCACCGACTGGAGGTGGTTTGTGGAGTGGGTGGGGGGCGGAGTCGATCACACATATATGTGGCAAAATAAGTTGCGAAATGGTAGAAATGGCCTCCTACTTAATCACTTACTTTGTGCAGGCCCATCCCAGATTGCTGTCGAAAGCTGAAAGTGAGACAGCGTGGAGATCGTGTCCACGTCGAGTTGGGGCCTGGCCACCCTCCAGCCCGGCTGACTCACCGGCCCTGTGGGCCCGGCTCGGAACCAGCCACCGCCTGGCCCACCGTCGGCCCACACGTCCGTGCGACACATTGACAGGAAGTCGACGGCTTGCGCTCGGATTGCCTACGCAGTGATTACGTACGTGGCCTGCTTCGCCCGCGTAGTGCCGCTCCCGTCACGCGGAGAGTGATAATCATGCCATCGCCGCATCAGTCCTTTGGTCTGGCCCCTTATGGCAGCAGCCGTCGCCGACTGAGACTGTGCAGGCTTGGATCTCAGGGCAGCTTCTACTGTTGTGTCTCTGAAAACGTGCTATAACAAGAAATTAGGCAACCAAAATGGCACACAGCACAAGTGTTCCTGGTAAGTGCTTGATCTGCAAATAAATAACGTAGCTTGGATCTCCGTTAGTAAATCGAAGAAATGTATTGGGGACCAATGGCACTGGCAAGAACTCAAGGGATCCACGCGCTGCCAAATTTAGCCCATCTCTTGCAGCTTCTTTGACGTTTAGAAAACAAATCCCAAATCTCACAAGCTGTCAAAATGCAGAAGAGCTGGATTGCCTGTTCGGTGTCCAGCACACTGCTTTACAAATCCACAACCAGCCGCCACATAACTGTCTTCCTCCCTGCTAGTACGCGCCCTCCGAGCCATGCTGGGAGTCAGCGTGTGCTGATTGGCTGTGCGGTTTGTGTTCACCGTGAGAAAGTGAGTAACCGGCTCTCTGAGCACTATGACTCCCCACGCGTCCATTCAGCCCCCTGTCACAGCGTTTGAAGGGTGAGAACAATGCTGCAGGCTGTAATTTAACCTGCTATACACAAACATGTTCATTTCACTGTATCTCAAGCAGTAAGAAATGAACAAAAATTGGCTGCATTTCTGGGTTGTGCGGACGCGCATCTGGGAAAAAGGTTTCCTAGAACAGGTGTGTTTAAAGCAGGAGAGGTACAATGGTGTATCACACATCTAAGGCCTGAGTTCGAGTCTCTGGTTCTACAGGTGTGGATTTTGCCTTACCTTCCTGTGTCACTGCGAGGTGCCCTTTGTGTTCGCTGGTAACCCCCCCTCCCCCATCGACAGTCCATAAACATGCTTACCTGGAGTTACCAAATTGCTTGTGTGAGTCAATGGTGTGTGAGTGTGCCCTGTGATGGGTTGGTGCCCCATCCTGGGTTGTTCTCTACCTTGCGCCCGTGGACCCCTGTGGACCGGCATAGGACAAGTGGGTAAAGATGGTGTCTTTAAAGGTTGCTCTGTGTTGAAGATATAACCACAAAATAAACATCCAAGCCCTCTGAGGTATAGTGAGGCTTTTTATCAATTTTCTCATCAATGAAAATGTGGAGAATCTGTCCATATCAGGCAGGGACGCGGCCACTTTGACTGGAATATCCGTGTCGTGCTGTCCCACTGTCAACTTACTGTAACTCTCGCATGAAAGTGTAAAGTCAGATTAAGGCCCAGGATTAGATAGCTCTGGTCCATCGGAGCGTGAGAGGCATTGCGTAACACACACAAGGGGCTTTTAAGATCATGGCGTGGGGAGGAGTTGCTTGATTTTTCCTTTGGCTGCTCCATTTTGGCTATATTTTTTCCCCCAGCCACATTCCCATTCCTTCCTGTGTGTCTTTGCGCCTTTGTGGTGTGAAATGATTCATTTAATTGGGTCATTTTATAGATGGAGGGATTTAACGGACCCCGGGTTTCTTCATGTGTTTCCACCCAGGCTTGTTAGCAGAGATAGGGTTTACTTAGCGTTAGTGCAGGGGTCTGGTCTTATTAGGCTGCGGCACACAGGAGCACACTGAGCGAAGCCTACTGGTCGACAGTGTCAAGAAGGTGACAGGTTTCCTTTCTGGGACAGGGCTCCATCAAATATAGGCAGGCCTTAAACCTTGTGACTGGGAGCAATAGTCCATCTCTAAAGGGTTTTAGTTAGAAAAATAGTTCATTTTGAATGTTTGCTCAGTTTGTCAGCCATTAAGTCCCAAGGTTGCCAGTAAAATATCCCTGTTCCATCCCCTACAAACCAGTTCCTAAGAATCTGGAGGAGATTGTTCTGACTGGTGCTGTGTGGTTATATTGTGGCCTAATGCGACATTACATGTATCTCAGTCACTGGCCCCTCCCTCATCTTCCATCTCACAATGGGGATTGGACCAGGGCGCCTTCCTTAGCTGAAAGCTGATTGGGTCCCAGAGTGTCCCCTCCCCTGTCACTCACCTATTCGGAACATGTCATTGACTAATGATAAGATTGTCCCCTTTTATGCTGCCCAAATTAAAAAAAATCTAGAATCACCCCTGGGATTAGGGCAGAAAGTTTTTTTTTTTTAAATCCTGCACCAATCATCACTCATAAATAAGGGATTCACTTCACTCAGCCAAAATCTCCTCTTTTGACCTTTTCATCCCATACTGGGCAGGGTGGGGGGGGGGGGGGACAGTTTAATCTGGGATAA
>JAODLC010000049.1:3573169-3586074 GCA_026781145.1 Hippopotamyrus pictus
CATTGTCTAAATGTATTTTTACTGTCTAAATATATGTATTCAGCTAGTGTAAACATGCATGATGCTATCACAGCGAAGGCTGAGACTGAAGCTTTACCCTTTGTTTCTGCTGAGAGACGGTGCGGCGTGACTCATTTCCCCTCGCGTACAGTACAAGTTATCTTAGGTTGGTGTTCACGGTTCGACTTCTGAGATTCAGATCGAGTTCTAGGTAATTTTTTTTCGAACTGGTTGGTTTGACTTTTAAGAAATTCTGATGAGTTTGAGAACTGAGGTACCACTGTATATGTAACGGTTTACTGGGTGACTGTGATTGGGCTCTCTAATATTTATCAGCCTCCGTTTCAATTGGCGACTGGGCACTGTCATGAATATGCAATAATGTACTTGGTGATTGGTGATCTTAATCTTATTAATATTAATCAGTTTACCTTGTGATTGGTGATTTAGCTGAACTTGCATGAGCATATTCATGAGCGTGCCTCATGGTTGGTGACTGTGGCTCACACTCTTGAATCTTATTTCAGATGCTCTGGAATTCAGGGCCTCCCCGTCAGCATCCGTTTGAAGCTGTTGAGCACATCACTGAGCGTGACGGGAAAAAGGCCAGCTATTTATTGTTAAGGAATATCTATAAAGCAGCTTGTTCACACATTATCATTTTATGATTAGCTTGTCTCCTTGCCACTCAGCCTTTCCGGAGAACCTGAGACACTCTCCAATCACACTCTCCAATCACACTCCCAAAGCCAGCCCACTCTCCAAAACAAGCCCACTCTCCAAAACAAGCCCACTCCCCAAAACAAGCCCACTCCCCAAAACAAGCCCACTCTCCAAAGCCAGCCCACTCTCCAAAGCCAGCCCACTCTCCAAAACAATCACACTCTCAAAGCCAGCCCACTCTCCAAAACAATCACACTCTCCAAAGCCAGCCCACTCTCCAAAACAATCACACTCCCAAAGCCAGCCCACTCTCCAAAACAAGCCCACTCTCCAAAACAATCACACTCCCAAAGCCAGCCCACTCTCCAAAACAATCACACTCTCCAAAGCCAGCCCACTCTCCAAAACAATCACACTCTCAAAGCCAGCCCACTCTCAAAAACAAGCCCACTCTCTAAAGCCAGCCCACTCTCCAAAACGATCACACTCTCCAAAATAATCACACTCCCCAAAATCAGCCCACTCTCCAAAACAATCACATTCTCCAAAGCCAGCCCACTCTCCAAAACAATCACATTCTCCAAAGCCAGCCCACTCTCCAAAACAATCATACTCTCAAGGCCAGCCCACTCTCCAAAACAATCACACTCTCCAAAGCCAGTCCATTCTCCAAAGCAAGCCCACTCTCCAAAACAAGTCTACTCCCAAGTCCCTGCTCATTGGACGCACTGATCAATCCAGCAAATGATTGATAGTACTGTAACATTAACATCATAATTACCTTTGAATTTTTCATACTTCCTGAAATTCATATAAAAATAATTAACCTTTTCGGGGAGAATAAATATACAGATCTTTGCAGCTGTTTATTGTGGATGATCAATGCAGTTAAAGATATTAATTTACGAGCCTGAATTTTAATTATTCTCATTTAGCATGAAAAATGTATGATCATTAAAGCTGTAATTCTGCATTCAGTGACAGATGCTGTCTCTGCAGAAGTAAGACACAGTGGGTCAGACTGTAAATAATTTGCTATTCTGGTGGTTAGGATTAGCTAAAATAACCAGTAAAAACCTGCAGGGCTGGTTTTATAGATGCATATTTATAGAGCCGCGAACCTTCAGGGTCATGGAGAAACCTGCTCTCAGCGCCCCCCCGCTTCCAGTGTATCGCCGCTTATTTTATGCTTTGGCTAAGGGGAGGTGTGCTTGCAGCCCAGCCTTCTCTGCTGGGCCTGAAGGATTTACAGGCCTTCTTTCATTTTGGGACTGTCAGGGGGTGTGATATGTAGAGCTGCGGTGGACGTGGCTGAAAGACTGGGAGTTCACACCTGAAGTGGGGGGCTTTAGGGCACGTTATTTGGGTGCTGGGAAAACAATAACAGGCAGTTTTGGAACGAGTTATGGGCTAAAAATTCTGTCGCCATGCCAACCGGGGAAGAACATCCTGGTGTGTGGTCCTGTGGGCCTCTGCCGTGCCCGGAAACCGCAGCTGCTCCGTGACCCCAGATGCGGCCGTGGGGAGTGATCGGCGGGGCCGCCAACGCCGGTTCTGGTGCCGCTCTGCCTTCCATTTCCCCGCGGCACTTGCCGAAGGGTCACATGCACGCCGGGGGTCACGTTTCTCAGCTTCTGCTTATATCCCAGCCTCTCTTAATCCGCCCGGGACGGAACATTTAGTAACGGGTCAGACGTGAAAGCGAGACTCGCCAGCTGCCTTTAGCTGCTCACGCAGATTAGCCTGCATTAGGGCTTCAGCCACCAGTCTGCAGCACAAACAGCATGTCAGCATGTGCCCTAGTTTCTCACCCGCTTCTCTGGCTTTAGGGCGCCATGATGTGTGTATCCCATAAGTCACAGCAGAGCGAATTATGCGGCTTTTTTCAACTGCACTTGCTTCGATTTCATTCCCCAGACAGGTGAGAGTTGCAATAATAAAGATATCACATGTACAGTAAAATCCCACTGGGAGGAATTACAGTCTTAGGATTCCTTTAGATATTTGTGGGTTTTCTGGGGTGTTTAAAGTTGAAGGAAGGCGCTGAAGCTGCAGAGCATCAGGTCTAAAGCTGGTTGCCATGCATCTGTTTAATGTCTGTCTGTCAGCAGGTCTGAGATCAGGCCTTGCGGTCCGGCCCTCAGTTTTTGGGTGCTGGACTCCAGTATTCAGTATTCGGTCCATATTTCCTGCATCCTGGTTCTTGGTCCCAGGTCCCCAGATGTAGGTGACAGAAGGTGCCCATTTCGTGCGCCAGCAGTTTTATCATTTTGCTTATTTTGCAGACCAAAAGGGACATACATGTTTTTTGCGGTAGCAGGACCAGTCAGCCCTTAGAGCAGTTAGGGGCTAATGGCCTGGATGCGGCTCCAGGAGCCAGTGGTGACATCACTCTGCCAGCTTTGGGATTTGAACCAGCAACCTTCCTATCACAGGCGCAGAATCCTAAATGTGTTACATTTGTCATAGTTGGGATTAGGGGTTTTCCCATAGAAATTAAAGGAAGTTCCCTTCAAAAATATGAATATATGAACTGTCTGTCTGTGACTATGTAATGGTATTGGTTCGTATCCTGACATGTCTCTGCTCAATACCCACCCCCCCCCCCACTTGTGACTAGCTCCTCCTACCTCCCTAATTTGCCCCACAAAGAGCCTCGGCTGAGAGATGTGGATCAGAGCCCAAACTCCCCCCCGTTAAGTGTCATCCTAAGACACATGCGAAAATACCTGCAGAATTAATTTGAAATATAGAATGTCTGCACCAAGGCAGCAAAGTACCACCAGTGACAAGCTTTTAAAGGTCAGAACTGACAAGATAGTAGCTTGGTTACCAGACGTTTACACCCACAACTGGGCAGAGAACGATTAACTGGGCAAAAAAGGTTTGGGCTTCTGGGGAATTTGGGGTTTATGGACATTCACATTTACAAAGGGAATGTAACATGACTCTCACTCATGCACGTAAAACACAGAAGCAAATAAATACATAAAATAAAAGTTGGTCTTCCTATCTAAATGGGGACTACCCATTAATTTCTATGGGAAAAACCCTAATCCCAGTCACGACACCCTTAACCCCTACCCATCCCAAACCTTAACCATAAGTAACCAACCCAAATACAAGACTTTTGGCATTTTTACGTTTTTGATTGCATTCACAGATTTTTATAAAACTGAGGTTATCAATTTGGTCCTCAAATGTGATCTATGCAGACCCACACACACACACACACTCTATGACTCTGGTAGCACTGGAAGTCACTTTTCGAATAATAGTTACACGGAAAGCTAAGTTACACGGGAAGGTGATTCAGCTCGATGAGTCTGAGGTAAGAGGACACTGGGGGGTAAAAAATAATCCTTGAAGATTGAGCAGAAGTTTCTGTTCCACCTAAAACAGGCAATATCACAGCTGGGGGTTACTGAGGACACCCCCGCTCCCCATCAGTAAACAAGATAATTCTTTGTTTTTCTTGCTTCTCATGAAACCACTTGGCTTTTGTCCATTTTTGTTCACCAATATCTCAAAAGTTGTTTTTTTCCTGCTCTTTCTAACTCTTCGTATACAGTACTTGCATGTTGTCCTTTAATAGTAGAAGCATTTTCAATGGCTCTTTTTTGCAGTGACACAGAACTAATCATTGCCTTGGATGATGAATTTGTGTTCCTCGTGGTGTATTGGAAGGAACTGGGCAATTTTTCATGAGTTATTAAAGGACTTCATAGATGGAAACCTGAGTATTCTGTGCTGAAATGATTTTTCACAAGCATGCCAGACGTGGGTGTAAGTGTCAGAAACCAGAAGGGCAGGAAGACCAATTCGGGATGGGGGCGGGGGTCCACTTGAGCAATGTGAGAGCCAAAGGCTAGCAAGAGGAATTGAACTTTTGGCGGTTATCGATCCCGGCATCTGCGATCAGGTCTCCCTCACGCCGTTCACACTCCAAACGATGAGATTTTCCGTGATGTTGGGCTCCCAAAACGCCAGGATTCAAGTGTGCAGGTTCTGAAAGCTTGGATGTGGGAGCACTTCCCCCTGAGCAGCAAAGGCGTGCTGGAGGACCCAACCGGGAGACCCAGCTGGACGGCTTCCCCAGCAGCTCGGGGAATAATCGCAGGCCAGAAATCGGCTCTTTGCACACTTTCCTGTTTGTTGAAGTGTTGTGTTTTGCAGGTTAGTTTTTTCTTTCCTGCCTGTTTCTCTTTTCTAGTGTTTCTGATGGTACTTCAATGAGATTACCTGTCCCTTTCCTTCCTAGCTGTGGCCAAAAAAGCCCCTGTTAGGAACTGCGGTCCCTTAGGGCGATTAGAGCTGCCCCCCAGGTGATTGGCGTCCTTGGTGTGTAAATGTGGCACTGTCAAAAAGCGTGCTTATTTCAGAACCATCAGGACACCTGTGAAGGAAATCATCTGGTCCAGAAGGAGCTGAAATTCTCCAGTGGAGCTCTCCTGTGTGAGGTAGGGGAGACAAGGCTGGAAGCAGGTGGGACTCGGCCACCGTTTGGGGACGTGGGTCCCTCTGCCGCCCCTCTCAGCAGTTTGGGCTCCCTGTCCAGCACAGGTAGCCGCCCAGGCCTTCACTGGGCCCTGTGATTAGACTGCTTGTTTTTTCCCCAAGACGCCTGTCATCTGTAGGATCGGAGCCTTCCTGTAGGTGTTATGTTCACATCTTTGGGCTAAAAGCCAGGGGCAGGACAGGGATCTGTTCTCCCTCTCGGCCACAGGATACGCGCCCAGACTGCGACCCCCAAATTCCCCTTTATGGCCCAACAACCATTTTGTGTTTTTTTTTTTTTTTGTTTTGCCGATGCCAATATGGTGCCTTTTAAAATCTCCACTCTCATGGCCAAATACTGCGTTACTGGGGCTTATTCCGGCAGGGTTTTGTATCCCGAGAAGAAAGCGGCAGTTTTATTATAGCACACTTCCGTCTCGCTGAAACGCCACGGTCGGCCGCTGCTTTCCCACGGGGGCGGGAGCACATCGCCGCTGTCCCCCAAGAGATGCTTTTATCGGTCTCTCAGCAACACAGCTGTCAGCGGTTTGACTGTCTTTATGACTCCGTCTATTTGATATCAGTGGTTATTCTCACACACACACACACAAACAGGCATGGAATTACAGACCTGCTAGTCTCCTACCTACACGGATTGCCTTCTTCCCTTTCATTACCTTTTAGCCCTCCTCACTGTTCTGGACATTGGACCTTCAGTGCCCAGTGTGGCCAGATTACTCTGACACCCTCAGATAATGTGCACCGTCACTATGTGTGTGTGTGGGGGGGGGGGCTTTAGTGTCCCCTCACTAATTTCAGATGCACCGTTAGTGATTTTGTTATGGACCTCGCACTGGCAAAAGTACAGCTATGTGGGAGTCCTTTATTTTTACCAGAGGGTGAATTTGGGGTCAGTTGTTGTTCCAGCACCGCTGGAGTAATTTTCAGGGTAAAGGGCCTTGGGATTTGAACTGTCAACCTTCTGGGCCAAACTACAGTATCTAGGTCCCCCACGATCATATCCCAAACAGGAGAATGAGCATGTGCTGACCCCAGTAGCTGTTAAAGCCAGGATTCATTCCCTAGGCCAGATTTACGGACGGATTAATGGCGGCGATCAGCAGAAACGGGGAAGGCCTGCTGCGGGATGTGGCATCCAGTCTGACCGCGGAGCTGCAGATAACGAGGCGGTATTAATAAATGTAGCGGGGTGGCAGGGATGCATCAGGAACGCTCGGGGCGGTGTGATTTGCGGACGGCAAGACGTGCAGAGAAGGCACAGTAGCTGCAGAGGGAGGATGGGAGTCTGGAAGGTCGCCCCGAGCTTTCAGCAGACACGTGACTGCCTGCAAATGCTGAGGTGAGGCGCTCTGCTAAAGGAGATTAAGCTCTCTTCGGTGGGATCGTTACCGTAATTCGAGCTAGAATTAAAGGCAGTGTGTCCAGCGCTGTGCGAGTGTGTCGCCTTTCCCCGGGTGTGTGTGTGACTGCAGCACAGACAGCATTGACGCCACTGGCGATTTGTGACTGACCCATGCCAAGCCTACGTCTGGCACACAGGTAGCCTCTGACTGTCCCATGTTAAGCCTACGCCTGGGACACAGGTAGCCTGTGACTGACCCATGCCAAGCCTACGTCTGGCACACAGGTAGCCTGTGACTGACCCATGTTAAGCCTACGTCTGGCACACAGGTAGCCTGTGACTGACCCATGCCAAGCCTACGTCTGGCACACAGGTAGCCTGTGACTGACCCATGCCAAGCCTACGTCTGGCACACAGGTAGCCTCTAACTGACCCATGTTAAGCCTATATCTGGCACACAGGTAGCCTGTGACTGACCCATGCCAAGCCTACGTCTGGCACACAGGTAGCCTCTGACTGACCCATGTTAAGCCTATATCTGGCACACAGGTAGCCTGTGACTGACCCATGCCAAGCCTACACCTGGCACACAGGTAGCCTGTGACTGACCCATGCCAAGCCTACGTCTGGCACATAAGTAACCCGCGTATGCTGGATGATGAGCCAATGGTGTGGCACCATCCCTCTCAAAATTGGATCAGGCCTCCGTATTTGTATTTAACACTGGTGAGTGAAGAGATCACAAGAGATCACTATCTTCTGAGACTTAACGTGAAGTGAGCTTTGCAGAAAGATGGTGGCTGGAGTCACTCATGGGAGAAAGAGGAAAATTCAACCTAGATTATGTAAAAAAAACACCTAAGAGTGATTATGTTTGACTGAAGTCTTTGATTGGTGTTTAGCCAAAGATTAGAAGCAATTAGTGCAATATATGTCATTAAAGCTTTTTTTTCTGGATAATCACACGAAAAACAGGCATCACGGCCATAATTATTATGTAATATAAGAAAATATGGTGTCTCAGTTTTTGTAATGGGTAAAGAGACGTCAGTGACTGCCTTAATTTTTCTTTTACTGTCCCCATCCCCCACGATGCCTCCTCTATATTTGGTACGTGTCTGCTCTGTGTCGCGCGTGCAGAAGGACAGGGGCGTGGCCGACACAGGGATCAGCCAAATGGTCCATTTCTCATATTACTATATTTATGCATGTTGGCAGACTGGGAAGAAGTCTCATTTTCATCTGACCCCACAGCGAGTGGCTTCTGAGTTTGTAGAGAAGAGATTAACCCGCCCACCAGCGTCAGAGCCGTCCATACAGGACTCGGCTCCCGTTCCCCTCCGTGACATTCTTTCTAAATGAAACTGCATTTCCTGGTAGGTTGAAATGCTTCTTCTCTTTTGAGAGGAGACACACACACAAGGTTGCGCACAGGGTCAGGCCACTTCAGACAGTTACGGGCCCTGCGTAAGGGTCCCTCAGAGATGGGATTCAAACCAGCAACCTTCCGATCACAGACACAGAGGCCTAATGCACCCCCTTTATCCTTTTCCACGACCTTCCCAGTGTTGTTTTAGAACATGCCAGAAGGACGTCAGTGGCCAGGCAGATGAATACCCTCCATTTTCCCATGAAACAGCCCTTCAAAAGAAAAGAAAGCAAATTAAGAACCAGGGTGAACGACAATGCGATGCTTAAATCCCGACTGCTCAAAATTAACACAAAGAGTAGACCAGCACGTTCTGATAAAATGTTTTTATGAATAATATATCCACTGTAACACCTCACACACTCTCCGTCTCCCCAGAATCCAAGCATCCGTCACGCCCGGCGCTGCCGCGACGTGATTGGCCAGCCATTCCCTCTATTTATTAATCTTTCCGAGGTACGATAAGGGCACATGCAGGAAACCTTCGCTGCCAAGCTCCTGGTGAGCCTGGGTGGAGTTTAGCCCGGGCCACACGCGCGCACAGCACGACTCTGACGCAAGCCCTCTGACACCGCGCTGACGAAACCGGCGTAGCGTGCGGGCGGAGGCACGCGCGCCTCTCAAAACGGGCCGTGTGCACTGGCTGCTTTGGAGAGAGTGCGGAAACAAGCGGTTAGGGAAAAGGGTGACAAGGTAGCCACCTCACTGCTGTTATATAGACTCAGATATGAACGAATCACTCATTTTTATTAAATTAATGTTCTCAGGTCACAGAAGTGCTGTAACTGTATATTTGACAGAAAAAAAATAATTCACCGCTATGGCGAGGACTGAAAATGATTCCCCCACCGTTTCGAAGGCGGCACTTAAATAATACTCCAGGAAAATGGTGCCTTTAAGGGTACAAATGCTTGCAGGATTAACTTGTTTTCCACACAGCAGTGCCCCACCTCGGCCAGCGGGCCTGTTTCTGCTCCCTTCGATTCCGCCATCTGTCCAGTAATCCCCTCCGTCCCGCACATCCTCCGCGCCCCCTCTGCCAGCCCCTCCCGCCTGACTCTGGCCCAATCAGGGTCCGCGAGGACCGGAGTCGGCAAACGGGGCCGGCCTCGTGCTTCTCTTCCGGGCTGGATGAAACCCCCCCCCCACAGTACGCCACGCCTCGTCCGGCCGTGTGCGTTTGTAACCGGTTAACACCCGGCACTGCCAAGGCCCCCCTACACACAGAAAAGCTCATTTTAATTTAGCTTTAATTCCTTTTCTAAAATTTGTTTTTTAATGTCATTTAATGACTATTTCATTGAGTCTTCTCTCAGAATACTGAGTATTCCGTTTTTCTTTATGTTTCACTTGAGTGTTATGTGTATAAATCTGTTAACCTCCTGAGTGATAATGTCCTCCCAGGCGATAAAGGCACAACCTTCACTGCCAAGCTCCTGGTGAGCTTGGGTGAAGCATGGATGGAGTTCTGGTGGAGCATGGGTGGAGTATGGGTGGAGTATGGGTGGAGCATGGGTGGAGTATGGGTGGAGTTTGGGTGGAGCATGGGTGGAGTATGGGTGGAGTTTGGATGGAGGGTTTCTCAGCTCCTGCTTCACGGCAGCACTCCTGGTCACCAAGGCTCTGAACTGGGAAACCTGAAGCTCATCAAGGCCAATGTGTGGTGAGCGCTGTCACGGGGCTGAACAGTCACCGCAGTGCAGGGAGTCTATGGCGACAGGCTCTTCCAGGGGACAAGCAAGAGTCGAACCCGCTACCCGTCATTAGATGCTCAACATGGCATTTCCAATGCTGGTCATTACCCAGCATCTGGTATATAAATCCATCCCCACAATGAACCTTGCTACTCGGGGGGGGGGCACATTCTCTCCTCTTTGTTTTACAGCCACCAACAGCTGCTTTTTATTTACATGCATGCAGTCTGTGATCCGTTTTGGGACGTGTTGAGCTATCTGTCACAAACGCAGTGGCCTCAGGGCCGGCGACAGGAGCGGCAGGTTAGGAATCTCATTCACATCGCCCATCGCAAATCGGGACACTACAGTTGTATCCATGGTTACTATTTTAAGTGATTGTCATTGTTGACACACCACAGCATGCAGTGCACAATAATGAAATGCGCCCTCTGCATTTCACCCATGTGTTATACTGTGACGTTGCTGGTCGGGGATTCAAACCAGCAACCTTCCAATTGCAAGTGCAGCCCAACCGACCAGGTTGTTGGCATCACATCTGTTTTAAAAGGCATCTGGGTAAAGGAATCGCCTGTTAGATTTGGGCATGATCTAGTGTTAGCCAAGAATGAGGCCATCTGGGCTGATCTGTGCTCCACCCCCCAGAATTCCCCCTACTACCCCTCATCTGTAAATCCTGAGTAGATTCCCTCTTCCTACAGTATGTTAAGCCTTATTAGGCTCTATCTGCTGTTGTTGTTTTATTTCTCTCTTTTGATTTGTGTGCTGAATTACACATGAGCAGGAACACCGTGGGACGGCTTATTTAGCCACCAATGCCCCAGATTGCTAATAAGCTGCTTCGCTAACCTCTGGGTCCGCCTTCCATAGCCAGAGGTCCTGCACTCAGAGAAACGCTTATGGACTCTTCACACTGTCTGCCGCGTTGACGAGCCCCGTCAAATGAACCGGGTCATTTACATGCGGCGCGATGCGACGTCACGGGCTAGTTGCACGCTTGGACCGGCGGCCGGGCAGAAACGCACATCGCGGCGTGTCGGCTTGTTGCCGCGGACGACGGCTGTGTCACTGACACTTCACTTTCACTTTAAGAGAGGCACTCGTCAAAGCTGTGCTCGCGAGTCTGCGCGGGGTAATTGGCAGGAATGTGTGACAGGGAGGCTGGCAGGATGGGAACCAGAGACCGGGTCAGCACAGCGTGAGGTGTGTCCGGCCTCGGCCGAGTCCAGCACAGACTCGTTTACAAAGACAACCGAAAATTAAACATGGAAATTTGTCTGGTTGTGTTTATAGCGTTTTATTTCCTTCATGCTGTTGCAGATCCCGTTTGCCCCGACTGGCGTAAGCAGTGCTTACGGTATCTGTTCTATTCGCCTGTTTTTTGTTGCACAAGCGAGTGACACATGTCATGCATGTCGCTGAGGATATTTTTACCGGTTTGAGAAGCTGTACAGTCCCAATAAAGGTGTGGGATGGTGATGTAACCATCAAGACCGCTGCTGCACACAGGGACCTTGTCCACATCGCCGCCTTTTCCAGCCAGTGACGGGTGGACAGAAATCGCTGATTCTGCCGGCAGCAACACGCCTGTTTTTTTAGGCACCAAAAGCTCCACTTCTTCCATTCATTGGTTATAATCACAGCACCAGTGACAAGGCTATTGGGAGGGGGGGTAGTCTCACACCTCCAGGGATGTGGGTTCGAATCCCGACCTCATCCTGAGTGTGTGTAGAGCTCATATGTTCTCTCCGTGTTTCCGCTGGTTTTTCTGGTGAACCTGCGCCCCAGACTCCTTGGGTTGTGCTCCGGGTCTTTCCATGATCCTGCCCTGGATAAGGAGATTGCAGATGAATGAATGGCCAGACATAGAGAGCACCTCCATTGTCATGAATGTACAAGGCTATTGGGGGTGTGCCATCCCTGTGACAATGTAGAAGAAAAATATGGAGTATATACAAAAACAGATGATATACATTTATATGTATTGAGAATTTTACAAAGATAAAAGAAACATATTAATAGCAGTACTTTACACACAGGTGGGATCAGCGCCCAAGCTGTACTGGAAACAGAAGGTGACATTGTTGGCATAATCTTGCTGTGGCATTTTCTTACCTACTTGATTAGACTAAACGCTTGTGCATCTTTACAGTCCAGGTGTGAATCACACACCCCCCCCGTCACTTACCTCCTTGTGCTGCATACAATTCATTGGTCACGATGACCGTGATTGTAAGCGAAATAAATGAACGCAACTCAGGAATTACACCAGGGTAGCTTTATCTTCCTCCAATCAGAGCACATATTATAGGTACTTTCCTCCAATCAGAATGCAGAACACTGAGATAGATCACCTGGAAGTCATACTAATATATATATTAGCTTAGAGGTGTATATTAAATACGTATCTGCTGTCCACTGGGGCTTCTTGTTAAAGCAGAACGATTAAGGGTCTATCAAACTTACTATGCTGGTTCAGGCTGGTTTGCGCATAGCAGTCTAAGTCCATGTACTGCTGAAATAGTGATCAGCACATTGTAGACCAAAGTATTATTGTGAATCCATCGTCTTCATTAAGGATACAGTGATTCTTCTGCCTCTCTGACTGTCTTTCAGGTTCTGCACACAGCAGCATGTCTTTGTATGTGTGGGGATCCACAAGCATACAGTCACTGGATGTCGGGTCAAGGGGTTGCAATCCCATGATGAACATGTGATTGTCGGGACATGTCTGCTCTGTTCGGAGGGCAGGTGACCTCGTCCTAGAGCATCATCACCCTTGATGAAGCAGTGCTGCGTATCGGACATGCTCTGACCCCATGTGACTGATCAAAGTGCCCATTAAAACAGAGGTTCACAGCCTTCTGAGGAAATACAGACACGATGGAAGCCACCAGCATCTTCTCAGTGTCCAGGGATGGTTCCGCTGCTGCAGATGTACAATTCACACCATTGAATTATGCTGTTGTACATAAAACACCAAACATTAGTGTTTCCATCAGACATGTACACTATACATATACTAGAGGTCTGCATATTTCGCTTTTCTCGCTATGGCATCCTGCCTCACTGCAGCTCTCGTCACGGCTCCTCCGTGCGTGTGCCGTCAGCGCCACCCAGTGCCGAAATCAGTGTACTGACTCATACAAGAAGTTTATCTGGAAAATCAGTTCAATCATGCAGAACAAATTTGAGGAAGCACTTCTTTACACAGCGTGTAGTTAGAGTATGGAATAGTCTTCCTGCTAGTGTAGCGGAA
>JAODLC010000049.1:3620976-3635957 GCA_026781145.1 Hippopotamyrus pictus
TTGCTATCTGCTCATCTGTGATGTCTTGGCATGTGTGAGATATGTGTCAGTATCTCCTCAGACATGTCACTTTGAAACTTGTTTATTTCTGCAATAGGCTGGAACCTCTTACAGCTTTTCTCAGATGCTTTGACACATCCACATTTGCAAAGCAGTACGTGCATTTCTTGAAGTAATGCATACAAACATCACCACACAAAGGATTTTCTGCAAAAACCAGGGGCCGGTTTCCAAAACACCTTAACTTAAGATTTTCCTTAAAGTCCAAGTTAAGATTTTGCACAGAACACCCTTAAGTCTTTATGTTTCATTAAAATTTTCACTTAAGTATTTAAGCTTTTGTCCATTTCTTGGTCTTATACTTCCCTTAACGTTGCACAAAAGACCTCAACAACTAAAGTAAGGAAAATAACTGAAGGTACCCCTGACTATGTCTTAACCTCAACATGGCTGAGTTTATGGCGATAAATGAAGAAAATGAAGAGTCTCCAGCGACTGGAAGTGTCCCATGAATGGTGATCAATTGATTTTACCTGACCGGCAGTCAGTTTATGATTTTCATGCATATTTTATTTACATGTTTATAAGTCATTTTTAAATCTGGCTAGCACATCGATCTTTCGATCGCAAAGAATAAATAACAATGTAACATTATCCCACTGATAAATTCTGCCAAGTTTCCCCTTGGGCACCGGCAATATTAGACAGAAGTACATTGTTTACGGAACGAGTTTTCTGATTCAGAAACATTCAAAAATGCATTTAATGTAACAGAGATACAACAATAATTCTATCTGCTCGATTTTTCCTCCTCTACTTCTCTTTCCCCAATACTTCCGCGTATCTCCCAAGTTAGCGTTGGTGTTTGTCGTCAGCCATTCAGCAAAGTTTATCGTTTATATGCGCCACTGAGCAAAAAGTACCTACTCACAGTGAACACAATACAGTAAGGAGCACAGTGGATTTGGACACGCCAATAACTGTTAGTTCCGCTTTGCGCTTTACGCTTTACGCTTTACGCTTTGCATTAGATGATCAAATAGAGCCCATTGTCTATAGATGATTACTTCACATGAATGTAGAGTGCTGACTTTTCATTGGTTTGTAAAAGGCAAATAAACATAATTTACGCATTTCAGGAGTATTTATTTGTGAAATCTCTTTTCTATATGTCATTAATTATGGATAAAGGGTGTTACTAATCTATATAAACAGGTAAATATTGAGGTGAGCCTAGGAGACTCGGCAAATAAGGTTGGAGACAAATAGCTCCTTTGTCGAGGGAACAAGAGGACATAACACAAAAAGGGATTCATCCTGCAGTATCCTCACCTTCAGATAGGGGGCAGCAGACTATTCAGGCTGGTCATACTGTAGTGTCCCCCCCTTATAGGTAGGGGGCAGCAGTCCATTCAGGGTGGTCATCCTGCAGGATCCCCCCCTTACAGGGAGGCAGCAGTCCATTCAGACCTGTAAGAGGGGGAGGAGTCCAAGCAGGGTAATTATCCTGCAGTACCCCGCCCCTTACAGGTAGGGGGCAGCAGTCCATTCAGGGTGGTCTTCCTGAACCATGGTTACCATCAGCCATAATTTCCATATACATATAGTTTATTGTTCCCTGCAATGGACTGGGAGGTACCCCAGCCTTGTGGCCTCTGTTGCTCTTGGACCCTCTGGTATTACAGGCCATTATGTAGATCAGTGTTTCCCAATCCAGTCCTCGGGACCCACAGCAGTCCACGTTTTTGCTGAATGTGTCTGGCAGAAGCTGGGAGGGAGGGGAGGAAAAACATGGACTGACTGCAGGTCCCCAAGGACCGGATTGGGAAACACTGCTGTAGATATTAATCACTGTAGATCCCATGATATAAGAATTTGCTTCCTTTGTCCTGCCTACTAAAGGATGCCCTGTAGGATCCCTATAATGCAGCCGCTGTAGACTTCTTATTTCTTGCTGCTCAATTTCAGAAAGTGCTGTTTCTGTCAGGATGGATACTGGTTTAGTCTCATTCGCTACCCATTCGCTTCCTCACTTCATTTCCTAATCTGATCTGACCCTGAGACTCCAGCTGCACCAGTAGCCAGGCTGCTAAAATTGCCATTCTGAGCTGTGTACAATGCACTCTGGGAATGTCCTGTAACTGCCTGTTCTAACATGTAGCTGTCAATTTATCATTACACAACATGTTAAAATCATGAGATCAGTGAAATCCAGCGGGCTACGCTGATCTGGAGAGCCACTTGGCAGCGGTCGAACAGCACGTCACTACCCAAGCGGCCCGGATTCCTTTGCCGGCTTCTCCTCCCCGTCCGTCGGCTTCAGCCCCCATCGTGCTGCTAGAGCGATATGACGGAAACCCCGCCAATTGCCGGGGATTCCTAATGCAGTGCCAGGCAGCCGAGGTCAGGTTTGTCATCTCCCTCCTGACTGGCCGCGCGCGGGAATGGGCGATGGCTCTTTGGGCCAACCAAAGTCCCGTTGTCGACTCCACCTGGGACTTCCACCAAGCTCTTTTAGAGGTCTTTGACCATCCAGTCGTGGGGCACCGACCGGGCGATCGACTCTTGGATTGTCACCAAGGGAACCGGTCGGCAGCGGAGTTGTCCTTAGAGTTGCATTGCCGCTGGGCTTGGGTGGACCGAGGACATCCTGCTGACCATCTTCAGAAGGGGTCTGAACCAGGAGTTGCAGGACGAACTGCCGTGGGGAGGCTATGTCCTTTGAAGAGTTCGTCAGGCTGGCCATCCGCCTGGATAACATCGTCCAGGACCGGCGAGAAAATAAGGGAGGGGACGATCCTGTTCCACACCTACCCCTTCTCCCTCCAGATAGGAGCGTTCCACGCTGAGGAGATTGCGGTATACGTCCTCCCCCACGCAAAGGATCCTCTGATCTTGGGCTTTCCCTGGTTGCAGCAACACAACCCGCAATTCGATTGGAGGACGGGTGAAATGATCGCTTGGTCCCGCAAATGTTTGACCTCCTGCATGTCCCTACCCTGCCAAGCCTCTAGGGTAGAGAGCCCGGAACCGGAAAACCTGAGCCTTATCCCGGAGGAGTACAAAGACTACAGCAACATGTTTAGCAAAGTGCAGCCTTCGCTCTCCCCCAACACCAGAACTGTGATTGTGCCATCGAGCTCCTGGAGGGCGCTTTATCTGTAATTTCAGTCAGGTGGTGGCGCCTCTACCATCACCTGGACCCTGGAAGAGAGTATTCGACAAGAGAATGAGGGGAGGACCCGTCCTCCCGGATGTCCACCCGGAATGCGTTTCGTCGCCCGAAAGCACCGCAGCGCCCTTCTCAAGTGAGTGCAATCCCAACAAGGTACCGGACACCCCGGGGTCGCAGCAACCAAATGCCTTATCTCCCGCCGCTATTGGTGTCCCGGATGGAAAAAACAGGTCCAGGACTACGTGGAATCCTGTCCAGACTGTACACAGGTCAAGACCTCCTAGCACGCTCCCGTGGGTCTCCTGCAGCCCTTACTGGTTCCGTCCCGACCCTGGTTGCACATGGCGATGGATTTCATTACTGATCTGCCCTGATCCGCTGGTAAGATCACTATCCTCACCATGGTAGATAGTCTGGTGGCACTCCCTAAGCTTCCCTCAGCGGCAGAGCTAGCTGAGACCCTAATCACCAACCTCTTCCGCTACTATGGCTTACCAGAAGATATCATCTCTGACTGAGGGCCCCAATTCAACTCCCGAGTCTTCAAGGGGGCCTGCTGTAAGCTCAATATAACACTCAGTCTATCATTCACTTACCATCCCCAATCCAACGGCTTCGCCGAGCGGACGAACCAAGAGGTGGCCAAGGCTCTCTGGATGCTCTGTAGGGCAGATCTCTTCTGTTGGGCATCGCACCTAGTGTGGGCAGAATACTCCCTTAACACCCAGGTGAGTCCTGTTACTAACCTATCCTCGTTCTGGGAAATATCGTAATAGTGCGTCTTAGGGTACCTACCTCCCCTCTTTCCTTGGGACTCCCCGGATAGACCGGTACCGTGTGTGGAGGACTGGTACCGAAATAGCCGTCGAGCCTGGCAACAAGTGCAACAATCTCTGAGGACCCAGGCGGAGAAGTGTAAGACCCAAGCCGACCGGTGACGACATTTGGGGCCCACCTACTGGGCGGGACAGCTGGTCTGGCAGTCCACCAAGAACCTGTGCATCCCGGGGTGCCATAAGCGGACCGCCCGTTTCATCGGTCCCTTTCGTATCTTTCGCCAGGTGGGGCCCGTGGCCGTCCGTCTCCAGCTGCCTAAGGTATACTGCATCTGTCTCATGTTTCACGTGTAAAACGCAGCCCCCTACGGCCCGACGTCACCCCTATTGTGGATGCTCCTCTCGATGTGCCAGAAGAGGCTCCCTCCAACCGGGTCCGCTCCATTCTGGACTCTCGCCGCCATCGTGGACAACTGCAGTACCTTACGGACTGGGAGGACTGAGGCCTGGATGAACATAGCTGGGTGCTAGCCAGTGCAGTGGCTGGTCCTGATCTCAAAGCGGCGTTTCATCTTGCGCACCCAGCTCGGCCAGCTCCCCAGCCGCGGGGTCCACCCCGCAAGCGTCCACGGCCTCCAGGGGGCAGCCATCGGGGGGGGGTACTGTCAGGCGAGATCCACCGGGTGTGCAGCATTACAGCTGATTAGCGGACTTTCAATAGTGACCGAGAAGCCTCTGCATGTCGCGAAATATTGAGCCAAATGACTTTGAGCTGTACCGAGCAATTCTGTGTCTTTCGTCTGCCCTATTTTCCACACCAATCCAGTCTGCCTAGTGTGTTCTCCTTACCCTTTTTCCTTTCCTTTCCCAGACCCGCTCCCGTACCTGACCTGCTTTCCCTGCCGAGACCGACACATCACGTCCCTCCTTCCCTGTGTGGTCGTGTCCCGTGTTTTCTTGTAGGACGGATTCCCTGGCTGCTGACCCTCGCTTTCGCCCATCGACCCTGCTTATTGCTTATCCCTGTCTGTACCTTCGTTCCGATCCAGCCATTAAAGCCAGCTGTTGCTCGCATCTCTGAATCCGTGTTTTCCTGTCTGGCATTTTAACAGAGGTGTGTACGCTTTTTATATCCACTGTAAGCAAACCACAGACATTCATCATCCTTCACTGTCTCGGTCTGAATGCAGGGGCGCCACTAGAGACTTTGGGCCCCATGAAAGCATATCATATCAGGTCCCCAACCCTGACCAATCCAATGATGTTTCAAGCCCCCCCCCCATTACAGTGCCCCAGTACAGATATCCAAGAAAGAAGAGACAGTCTGATGTGGCATATAGCTCATGTATTAACGTTTTGTGAATCTATAGATTTGATGTCTATACAGTAATGAAGCAATCTGTGTAATGTAGGAAAAATGCCAATGAATTCACAAAATATTTTTTGTTCTTATTCAAAAAATTACAAGGTAAACTGGTATACAAGAGAAGAGTGAGTCTGATTATTGTTTTGTAACAAGGATCGAGGTCTTACAAATGCAAGCACAGATGCACCTTTACCAGACTCACTGGCTGGGTGGCGACTGTCGGGTGAAGACTGGCCATCTTCAGCTGGCTGTGGCTGGTATCACAGGACTTCCTGCTTTTACCATCATAAATCAGCATGGTCGCCCTTTTGTGGCTGACATGCAGACCCACAAGACGCCAGGGCTCACCCCCTGTCCTGATTCACTATTCAGACGTTCTTCTCAGAAAGCTGGGCAGCATGCGGTAAATGTCCGTACGCGCTGTACCCGCCGAGGCTGAGAATGCAAAGGCACAGCGCTCGATGTCACCTCAGGACGTTATGACATAACCTTACTGTCATTGCAGTGACTGGGGCCAAAGCCAAGGCTGATCACTTTCATGACCTGGAGTCTAATTCCAAATCCAAAGGTTTCCAGTGGTTAATGCCCTGTTTTCATTTGTGTAGATTTATGTGCAGCGGTCAAAATATTTATTTAACAGATGACTTGTAAATTTTGTGTAATGATGTGAAATTGCATAAAAATTTTCATTAACATTTAATGTAGTTGAATTATATATTGCTAAATGTAAAGCGCAGATATTACAAAATGTGAAAAACAAAATATATACAAAATTAAATATATTATAGTGAAAAAATGAAGATCTATGTCTGTCTCATTTGTGTCAGCACCCTCTGCAGTTTAAGAGCAAAACGTGTGGTATATCATCAAGGCCAATGGGAACAAGCCCTCCCCACTGACCCCTACAAGGTTCCCTGAAATACAGCCAGTACCAGCAAGGAACCTTGAATATGTCATCCATCCATTCGTTCATCCATCCATCCATCCATCCCCCATCTGCTAACCGCTGACCCTGGTCAGGGTCATGGGGCCCCAGAGCATATCATGTAACCCTATCCCAGCTTACACAGATGTACACATAAACAGCTTGAGCACAGAGGCTTTTTCTGCCACACAGCTGCCACTCTGGGCTGCTTCGATGCCTCCAGTAACATTGCCCTGACCCTTGTGGGCGGTGTGTATAGCTAAAGTCAGGGCTGCATTCTCAAGCCTAGCATAGAAACAGCAGGGAGCAGCCAGTTAAAGGTAAAAGCCCAGAATATGCCCTGGATAATCCTGTCTGTGATCCTGCTGGGACCATGGGAAGGAATGGGATTCTTACAGGGTATCTGCTCCATGGCTTCTGCATTTTCAGAACTGAATCACAGAACCCTTTAATAGAACCCTTTGGGTTCTCAAAAACACATAAGGGTATTAGACTTCCTGAGGGAACCATGCAGTTTTAGCTTATATAAGAGAGAGGTCAGATCTGTAAAAAGGTCTCGTGGAGATTCACTAAGGCTGGCCACCTACAGAATTGTTGTTCACAGGCCTCACTGCCTCAATCAACAGATTTCTGGAGGTCAGGATCCTGGTGCTGGTACTGGAGGTCAGGCTGCTGGTAGGGCAGGGATAATTACCTTCCAGGTCAACAGGAATGTGTGTTACTACTGCTTTGATCTGATACCTAAACCATTTTTTATACAAATTGCCCTGCAGCCTTTTTATTTTTCCTTTTTTCAGTAAATATAAGGTCATAAGGTGAAAGCGTATTTATACGGCTTAATGTGGCTCACAGGGAGTGTTTTTCCATCGATCCATCCATCCACCTGCCTCAGCCATCCAGTGCTCTGTCAGAGTGAGGTTGGACCCTCTCCCAGGAAGTACAGTCCACATTATACAGTGATTTTATAAGCAGCAAACATAACTAACCCCACACCTTCTATTACAGATGATTATACTCTCATTTATTACTATGTGCTGGACCAGCATGCTTTGTAGGATGTTCCCTAACTTGGGGCATTCTCCAGGCTCCTTGTGTCCCTGTACTGCAGTGTTTCCCAACCCATTCCCGGAAGGAGCAAAAATGTGGACTGTTTAATAGGGAGCTGGGAGGGAGCAAAAACATGGGGGGGGAACGGGGGGGGGGGACTGAGGAGATGCCCGAGGTCAGGGCTGGGTAATTCCGGTCCAGAGAGTGGTTGAAACAGAATTCTGATCTGGACTTTTATTCTCTGGACCGGAATTACTCACCCAGGATCGGGAGTGCCAGTTTTCATGTTGGCCACCTTAGGTAAGAAAGCTACACATTGAGCACCTTAGGCCAGTCAGCTCTGGTGCAGAAGATCACCCCCTCAAGCTGCACTTCTACTGAAGAGATACCTGTGTGAGCTCAGAGTTATCAAACTAGCCCCCCCCATCAACTTTGACCATGGTATTTCTGCAGCCAGGAGTCCAGCCAGGTAACCTGTTAGCCACCAGCTACCCCCCATCAAACGCCGTGATCCCGGGGAAGCTTCTAAGCCCTTGTCCATGAACCTACAATAACACATCGACTAGACTGGTGTTTCCCTCAAACTTAGGGGTTTCTCAGTGCTTGGGAGCCTAACAGCCCTGAAACCATTCAGGCTATGCTGTGCACGCTGGGTCAGATGGCCGACGGTCTCATTTTGCAGGCTGGGTTACCCAATTTAGTTTGAGACGGCCGCACGTGATTCCGTCAGGACTGGAGAGGCAGGCCCTGTGCCAGCAGAGGGCTATTCTGGTACTGCCTTGATTCCTACGTGGAAATGAAAGGTGTTTCATTGGAGAGACTGTAAATTCCCACAATGACCAGGAGCAGAGTGCCGAGTAATAGGCCAGAGCATTTAGACGGCAAAGCTGCTTCATATATTGTCTTTTTATAAATATAGTATTCTGGGACACTTTACATTAACTGAACCCTCATAATGCATTCATTATGCAATCATAGACTATTCCGTGCACCTTCATAATGCTTTCATAATGCATTCATAGACCATTCAGTGCACCTTCATAATGCATTTATAGAACATTCATAAGCAGCATGTAACATCCTAACATATCTAAACAGCTTTAATAACAAACATTAAATGATAATAACAAATATTATAATCATAAAATCATATAATGTATATTTATATTTAAGCTGTTAGGGTATGTTACTGAACATTATTACATGGCTCTCTGGAATGCTTGATTCTGATTGGTCAGTTGAGACATTTTGCTCGCATTATTTTCAAATAATAACCGCTCCAAAGTAATAACGCATAGTCACGTGGTACTATATCGTTTTGCGGAAGGATAAAAATGTTAATTTAAGACAAATATGCCAATAAAATGTTTCAAATTCATATTCATGTCCAGTTTTTTCCTTATGTGGCAAGTAGCCGTGTAATAAGCGAGATAATGTACAGGCAGCCGGTAGTTATCGTGAAATAAGCCCCTTCAGTGTGATACAAGACCATCCGCTTCGCGTCGGGTCCTGATCACACTGTCGGGGCTTATTTCTGCTATAATTATTATAATTTCTGACATTATCCCTTACTTGTATATTATTAGCACTTTTTGCAATTAAATGTAGCAGCTTGGTGCCAAATTGTGCTGTGAACTGATCCTCTGTGTAGGTCGATGGTCTGTTTTCTGTGATACATGTAGTGGCCAATGGGAAGAACATCCACCAAATATGGAAGAGTGAGGGAACCGTGTCATTTCCATTAAGAGGGTACAGGCGATAACCTGTGGCCTGTCCAAGTCTGCGTTTGGGACTCTCGTGAGAGACACCCCGCTTCCTGCCTGCAGTGTCACCCTGCAGGTTACCCTTCCAGATAATGCAGCTCGTAGCTGGACTCCTGTTCCTAAGCAAACCTGTTCAGTTTTAGTACCACGGCATAATAAACAAACCGACTAAAGTTCCTTAGCACAAATAAGAAGACATCAAAAACATTGACATTTGTTTCATTGTGGGTCGTTCCTCGGTGTCCTGACCCTTCCGGAACATGCTGGCCCTTGGCGTGTGCACGATTACATGTATATCTATGTATAGAGTCTTGAATGAAGCCTCCGTGTGTGCGTGCATGTGTGTGCGTGCTGTGCTGTAGAATCCGCAAGACGGACGAGTGACCTCGTCTCTCTGGCTTGTATCCAAGGGTGACGACTATGGCAGCAATCGGACACGTCTCACGGGTCTCTACGCCTTGGACACTGCCTTATAAGAACCTATGGGAGCGACATATCCCTTTAAGACATTGGCTGGGATCATCTCACTACCGGGGGAGGAGTGGGGCTAAGCTTGTTGATCCTGAAGTACTGCTAAGTTTGCTATCCCAGCTGAGTGCTTATTCTGTAGCTCCTGAAGGGAGACAGGCCCTCAGTGTGGCCCAGAACAACTAACAATACAAGCGCTATTATGGCTACCAAACCCATGCTTGTGATTAGCTATCCTTGATGCAAATGTGATGCTTGGTTCAAATCCACCTACGGACCTACAAGAAGCACATTTTCTAAACCATTATTGTGATGCATTGTTTAGTTTGCCCCAAGGTTTCTTCCTTCTAGGGGGTTTTTCCTTGCCACTGTCACCTCCGGCTTGCTCACTGGGGGCTTTGGGCATAGATAATGTATAGTGTTACAGTATGAGACAATGTGATATGGTGAAAATGCGCTATATTGAATTGAATTGAATTGAATTGAATTGAATTGAATTGAATTGAATTGGATGTATTCACCCATCTTCTACGTACTCATCCAGAATAATCCTGCTGAAAAAAACAGCATACACCAGCTTGATTTCCATGCCGGTCTATGCTGGTCAGTGCTGGACTGGTGCTGGTTAGTGCTGGTTTGGTGCTGGTATAGCTGGTTGACCATTGTAGTTTTACTGGTCTACCTGGACATGAAGCAGGTCCACCAGCCATGTCTCAGTAATGATGCTGGTCCATCAGCACCAAAGCACAAAACATGCTGGTATAACCAACATGCATCATGGTGGTCATGCTGGTAACCAGCTGTGCTGGTCTGTGCTGGTTTGTTTAGCAGGTATGGTGGGGGAAGGGGGAAGATTGAGCTATGGCCAGCATTGTGTGGAGTCCAGCACATCATACTCAATGCTTCATGAACCATTTGCAGTTTTTTTTTTGGGGGGGGGGGGTGGCACAGTGTTGCCTCACACCACTGGGAACAGGGTTTGAGTCTCTGTTGTGGTGGAGTTTGCCATGGGGTTTCCTCCAGGTACTCTGGTTCCCTCCCCCACAATCCAAAAATATGCTAAGGTTAACTGCAGTTACCAAATTGCGTGTGTGTGCCCTGCAATGGGCTGGTGCCCCATCCTGGGTTGTTCTCCGCCTTGTGCCCGTAGCCTCCAGGATAGGCTCTGGACCCCCCCGTAACCCTGAATATCACAAACAGGTACAGAAAAAGGATGGGAAAATGACAGTGGTTTCAAAAGTAACTATGTAGGATCAATGTGTTTCATTTGTGGTGCATTGGAACGTACACAAAACTTTCTTTTATCTTTTTTCATTGTAATTTAGAATTTTACCCAGTTATACACCTGGATATATTACAGCAGACAGTTAGGAAGCTAGCTTTTACATAATAATACAAGGTAATTATCTTATTTAATTGATTCTTGTTAAAAAAAACCTTGCAACTTATGTTTGTTCTGATTGAGTTTTCTACCAACGTTCTGTACAGCATAAAGCTGAATTCTGAAATTTCTTCACTAATGTTACATGGTATAGTTATTTTTTAAACATAAACTTGTAAATACCACATGGATTGGTTTTAAATTATTGTTAAAACATAATAATGCATTTCTCTTCGTCATTATAGATAGTTAATGAAAAGAACGGAAATATAATTGCACATAAAAAGAAACCCTGGGCGAATGCGCAAGCCAATCCTGCCACATTCTCACTACCAGACCTTCAGCATGCCCTATGACATCACTCAGTCAGCTCTCCTACCGCCGCATGTGATCGCCAGCATAACCCAAACATGACCGGATCCCTCCCCCACGCACAAATGTCGCGATACCAGAACGGCGTACCTGACATTCACACGGATCGATTTTGTTTACAGGGAGGCCATACCAGCACTGTTATGGACTGTGCTTAAATGTGGGGCATCAAAAATGGGAACAGGAGAACGACCAGTAAGGCCTCACTAGGCAATATTAAACTCAGAGGACGGGACTTTGGCAGTCGCTAGCTATTACGGGCTTGCAGCTGGATGGGAGGGGCTATATGCTGTAAGGAGGGGCATTTCAACAGCCACTCGTTTTGCCACCAAAGGCATCCAATGACGGCACCCAGAATAGCCCATGGGAGGGTATATAGCGAGGCATCGTACCCCAGGCCACCAGAAAGCGGATCTCACTGCCAGCAGAGGCTTAGATGCACCACTGAAGCGGGCAAAACAGTGCGGGAGACGTGACGTTTCTCAGTCTCACGGAGAACTCTGTCTGCACAGAAGGCAGCGTATAAAACCAAGAAAAATCTGGAACTGGCAAAGACAAAACACCTTTGGGAGCTGCACTAGGATTCTACAAACAGTCTGGATTTTCGTTTCCTGTTGCTGCTCCTCATTCCGAACGAAACACAGAGGAAACGTCACCGCGGAACATGAAGGACATTCTCCAGTACCCCACATCCCAGTTGCCACGCTACAGCCACTACTCGCCCGTGCAGTACACGAAGAGTAGCTACACAGCTACGCTGTACACCCCCACACACTACACCCCCACACATTACACCCCAACAGCACATTATACCCCCAAGCAGAACACATCTACACGCTACACCTCTTCGAACTACACCCCCACACACTACACCCCTTCGAAATGCGACCGCACACAGTGCAGGTCCTCCCCTGTGGCACCCAAGCCGGTTCGCAGTGTCCGCTTCCCCAATGACATCGTCTTCCAGGATCACATCCGGCAGGGCGACCTGGAGCAGATCGGGCGCTTCCTCAGGGCTAAAAAGGTGCGGCTAGACACCATCTACCTGTCGGGTGAGTGCTACCTGGCCCTCGCGCGTTTTTTGACCCTTTCCAGACGAAAAGGAATCACTGTATCCTTTGAGAGGGTCTAATATGCAGGGGCAGACTGGTCATAAGGCAAGTTTAGGCACCACCTAAAGCCCAGTGAAACCAGGGTCCCCATGACAACAGAATTTCTGGACATTTATGTACGTAAAATAATATGATCATTTACCTTAACCCAACATGTCAGGTATCAGGATTTTTAATGACAGTTTTCAGTGTAGACAAATTTGTCCCCCATCCAGGCTTAGAGCCCCCAAAGCCTTAAGTCCACCCCCTGCTAACTTTGGCAACACGTCTAAGCATCCTGATGCTTGCTTGACTGATAAAAACTGGTAACAAATATGTAGTTGAGTCTGTAGTGTGATTTTGTTGGCAGGTGAATTGTTATGGGACTGGCCCACCTGATTTTCTGCCGGCCGCAATCTCACACTATGATTTCTGGCTCTGTTATTGGTGGAAACACAGGGATTTGTGTGAACTGAGATCTGACACAATACCTTGTGCTTCCTGTCATTCCCTTGAGCATTTCCCGGTTCAATCACATTTAAAGTAGGGATTTGTTTCCCCCCCCAAACACCACTACAAAAATGGCAGCAGATAATACATAAAGCAAGGAGGCAGTTAGCATGTGTCTGGCCCTCTACCCCCCCGAGGTTAAAGGTGCTGTGTGCCCCCCCCAGGCATGGCAGCGCTTCACGAGGCCGTGCTGACGGGGAACCTGGAGTGTGTGAAGTTGCTGGTGAAGTACGGGGCTGACGTGCACCAGCAGGATGAAGACGGCTGGACGCCGCTGCACATGGCGTGCAGCGACGGCTACCCTGACATTGCCCGGTGAGTGGCTGTGCGGTGTCACGTGACGTCAGCATCAAGGCCGGCACATGTCCGCACGTAGACCACGACTGTGACACATGCTGAACTGTGCGACCCCACCATTTCCAGGTACCTGCTCTCCCTGGGGGCCAGTGTGGAGGCAAAAAACCAAAGCGGGGAGAAGCCGGCTGACCTCATCGACGCTGACTGCAAGGAGCTGGTTCAGCTGTTTGCGGTGGGCTGTGCTTAAGCCAGACTGGGCATGGCCAAGTCAGATGGGGCGTGGCCTACTCAGACTGGGTGTGGCCTACTCAGACTGGGCGTGGCCTACTCAGACTGGGCATGGCCTACTCAGACTGGGTGTGGCCTACTCATGGGGCATGGGCTTACCTGGGCTGCAGCCCAGAGGCCTCTACAAAACCACCACCCCCTTGTCAACAGCCTTTACCATCACCAACCCCCAACACCCCCTTCCCTGTTGAGGACTGCACCATCAAAGCCAATAGCAGGGGGGCCTCTGAGAACTAAAATAGCCAAGGAGCCTTCAACCAAGTTAATCTCCGGCTCCAGATGTGCACCCACACACCACCTAAGGGACAGTAGTGACTGGACTGTGACAGTGATGTATCCCAGCTTTCTCTTTGAGATGTTAATCCACTTAGTTGACTGGGAATGTCGCCACTATTTGGATGCCTCGTAATACAGACCTCTTGATCCTGTCTACCTTGTTAACCCTCCATGTATGTCTTAATTTCTGATGATCTCTTCCAATCCAGTTAGTTCCAATCCAGTTAGTTCCAGCCACCTTGCCGGCTACTTGAATGTAGTACCTTGTGAAGGCTTGATGCATTTGGACAAAATGTCACATTGTATAACGTGACCAGTGTATAATGAAAGCGTAGAAAGTGTGATCTCATAGGTGTGCATGCTTTAGGAGAATATAGTGTGTTTTCTGTTCTGCTGTGCAGACTGCTGGACACTTTAATACTTGTACAAACAGTTCACTATAAATAGTGAATGAATAACTGAGAGGACAGTTAAGAACAGTAACAATAAATCAGTGATATTGTAAATCATGACAGGAGAGCAGTTCTGACCTGCTAACAATGTATGTTATGTGATGAACTTGCAAAGTCTCCTTAAAGTCTTATGGTTTTTTTTAAGTGCAATTTTTCATATATAAAGTTTCTTTTTATGATAGTTTTATAAACATGTTTTGTATTTGTGTGATATTTTATGCAGATTATCAAATTTCACTACCTGGGCATTATACTGTTACTCAACATAGTCACTATACTAGATTATAAATAATAGGCATTAAATATTATTTGAATAATATTTTCTTCCATTCTATGGCTATATCCTGGGGAGGGTGACAGGGATTTGCACGAAATTTTAAAATACAACAATAATGGCTAAAACAATAAAACATTAATAGTTCATTCCTACACTACCACAAAAAGACAAATCAAGTATTCCACCACATTTACCCACATTATAATTTATAACAATGATTTTTTTTTTTGTTTGTTTGTGTGTGTGTGTGTGCGTGCGTGCGTGCGTGCGTGTGTGTGTTGACTGATTTGGAATATAAGTAGTTATATGTTAAAGATAATATTTATATTAAAGCCATTAAGCACTTGGACCACAAATCAAAAACTCAAAAAAAAAAAAAAAATCAAAACAGATTTTTAAAGTTTTATATGTTCATCACCTGCCATTTGTCTAAATTGGAAATAGATAGATAGATAGATAGATAGATAGATAGATAGATAGATAGATAGATAGATAGTCTGCTTTTATGATGTGAGTG
>JAODLC010000049.1:3751297-3768544 GCA_026781145.1 Hippopotamyrus pictus
TTGGGCAAATCAAGCAATTTCCTGAGGATTCTCTTCATTGACTTCTCCAGTGCACTGAACACTATTCCTGTTTGATCCTCATTCCACATCCAAGAACATGAGAACACCTGGGGAATGATGGTGATGCGGGAGCGGAGCTCGTGGAGACCCAGCCTGGCGATGTTCACGTCGTCGATGAGGATCTCCCCTTTGGCAGCCTCGATGATGCGGAACAGGCCCAGGGTCAGGGAGGACTTGCCAGCACCAGTCCGTCCCACAATGCCAACCTGGAGCCATATTATTCATTCATTCATTCATTCATTCATTCATTTAGAAAGAAAAAATGGGATGGGATATTTTAATAACAGTTCTCCTAAAATACCGAAAAATTCATAAAAATGTTGCAGCAGGTAACTGCCCCCCATCAAAGACCTGGCAGATAGGACTTCCCCACCTTCTCTCCAGCTTCCACAGTGATGGAGATGTTCTTCAGCGCCATCTCCAGGTCCTCCCTGTAGCGCAGGCCGAATCCTTGGATCTGGATGTGTCCGGAGGTGGGCCAGCCATGCGGGAGGGTGGACTGCTCCAACTGCCAGGCCGCCTGGGTAGGAAAGGAGAGGTCACACTCTTCAAATTGATGGCACTGAAGCGACGGACAGTGCCCGTGCAGGTCGCTGCTGTGGTACCCTACAATGTTGGCCGTTACACTTCCCCTTGGGGACCCCTAGCTATATGAGGAACAGACAGATTTAAACTGAGCAGCTTCTATAACAGTTTGCAGTGTTAAGAAATGCAGGATATTTTAGAGCTGCAGTTAAATATTTGCTGAACAGCTGGCTTTTTCAGGGTACCGAAAGCCAAGATGGCGGCAGTCTGAAAGGTGATTGGCGGGGTCTTTAACAACCTCTTTCTCAGTGCCCTCATACTCCTTGACTCTCTCCACAGCGACGATGTTGGTCTCCAGCTCTGAAGACATTCGCACCAGCCAGTTCAAGGAGGCGGTAACCTGAGGGGCAGGAAGACAGGGGCTTTAGCCAAGCAGGGGAGGGCTGAGGGGGCGCGGGAGGAGCAGAGCCTGGCGCTCACCTGCAGAGCATACGATATCGAAAGACCCATGATGCCCGCGCTGAGGTTTTCCCGGGCTATGACGGCAAACAGGGCCGCGAACAGCACGATGCAGTTCCCCACGAACTCCAGCCGCACAGCCAGCCACCTGTTGGGGGCGGGGTAGGATAGTCACTCGAGGGGCGCCACGAGTCATCCGGCCACGCCCAGGGGCGGGGCAGGGCCGCCCACCTGTTGGCCACGATGCTGGGGTAGTACGCCTTCTGGTTGCAGTCCACGCAGCGGTCGCTCTCGGAGATGAAGCGCTCCTGGTCGCCGAAGGCCCGGATCACGCTGGTGCCCAGCAGGGTCTCGTTGAAGTGGGTGTACACAGGGGAGCGAGTCACCGACTCCATGCGCTTCAGCTGGCGAGATGAAGCCACGTAGAAACGCTGGGGAGGGAGGGGCACGGCCCAGTCAGAGGGGGCACGGCCCAGTCAGAGGGGGCACGGGGACCGAGCCTGTAACCCATTAGGGCTCTCAAAGTTAAAGCATTCATCTTACATCATAAAGACTGAATCTGCTTTAAAAAAATTGATTTAATATAAAGTAATTGATGTACTAAATATACAGTCTATAGTATCTTAGTACTGAAACATGGTTGTACAGTATATGCAATTAAGATAAGGTGTGCAATTAATCCCCAATTTAAAAAAACATCACCTATTATATGGAGCAGAAATTCTAGAAGTATCCAGAGAACACGGGGAACAAACTGCAGGCTCCTGCACACAGGAACTGACCTGCACGAAAAAGTAGAGCAGCCCAAGGGGCAGGATGATGACAGCCACCAGGGGCGTGGCCGTCAGGATCATGGCGCAGGAGCTGAGCACGTTGAACATGGAGCCCAGGAACATCTTGATGATGTTGGGGATGACCGAGTCGATGGTGTCCGTCTCCTTTGAGAAGCGGTTCACCAGGTTGCCGCTGGGCGTGCGCTCGAAGAAGGACATGGGTGAGCGGAGCACGTTGTAGAGCATGGACTGGTGGAGGTGCCGCGAGGCCAGCATGCCGCCAAGAGACACCGTGATGGAGTAGAGGAACACGGCGATGCCTGCAACGGACAGTCAGCTTTCAGGGCATCGCCGCAAAATCGCCCGTTCTACATTTACACAGACTGGACAATAAGCATTAAGTATTAGTTTTGAGGAACATTTATATTTTCCAAGCTGAGGTATAAAAATACATTTACACACCGAATACGTATCCTGATACCATAAAGTCCTGCCCAACCAAAACCGTATTTCTGAGTAGAAACAAACCAGGAAGAACGCATCACTTCCTGTAGAAAGCATTCAAGCTCTGCTCTTCCTTTGAGGGATTAACACCCAGCGCCAAGACCACGGGTGGGCAATCTTATCCCCAAAGGGCCGGTGTGTATGCAGGTTTTCGCTGCAACTCCCTAATTATATTACTAATTAGAGGACTGATTGGCTGAAGAGTCCTCACACCTGGGTTTGAACAGCTGACCTACAGGTTATCCCAGAAACCTGCATACACACCGGGCCTTTGCGGATAAGACTGCCCACCCCTGACCTAGAAGTGGTCTTGCCCAGTACCAGGCAAAACTCATGTGGTATCCTAGGCAAGCTTCACTGCCAGCACCCCCCACCCCCAAGTCGGCACCCTCTCAGAAGGTGGTGCCCTAGACCGCCACACAGCCTACGTGGGCCGACGGGTGGACCAGCGCTGCTCTCGTCTTGACACTGTATCTGTGTGGGTTGACTGGCTCCGCACTCGCCGCTGGAATGTCCCGGGCTATTTTCCATAACCGGAGATGTTTCACGGCGCATTTCTGTACCTTGGCAGAGCCCCAAGGCGCCATACACGCCCAGGCGCAGCTTGGCGTACGGCTGGGTGCCGTTCACCACGGGGTCATCCGTCCACAAGCTCAGCCAGTAGTTGGAGGACAGCGAGGCGACGTGGTGGCAGAGGAAGAGCAGGATGCTGAAGAAGGACAGGAAAAGGCCAATGGCCTTCATGTACTCCCAGAAGACCGCCAACTTGACCTGGGGCGGGGCGGGGGGGGGGGCAACAGGGAAGACATGTAGAGCTATACAAAGATCAGGGAGGGACTGGCGAAGGTCCCAGACTCAATTCGGATGGCTTACCCTGCCTGTGTTCGCCTTGTCTGCCTCCGTCAGCTTCCCAGCGCCAGCTGCCTTGTCATGCTTCCCCGAAAGAACATTGCTGGTGCCCCCTGGTGGGGGTTTGGCGGAACTGCTCTGACTGCATGACAGCCATGAAGAAAATAGGGCGGCGCGCTCAAACAACTAATACTGGAGGAGTTCAGTAATTCAGTTCAATTTTATACATCTCCTTTGATAAAGTTTCCAAGATACTTAAGAGGAGTGTGATGGAATCAGAGGGCTTTCCTCTGATCCACCACACCGTCCCCGACACTCACCTCAGCATCCCCAAAGGAGCCCCATTCTCCAGGCCTTTCTGAGGGAGGCTCCCATCTGTGCCCAAGACAGACATTGTCAGGGTCACTCTTCACACTCCATAACACCCCCCCCACCCCCCCCAAGCACCGCAGCCAAAACTCAAAGCAACTTCAGTCGAATTGCTTGAAAACGCTTTCCACTCCAGCATCACCCTCTCTGACCACTAGGTGGTGCTCTGTAGGCACCTAATACCTAAAGATATAAGAGCTCCCTGGTGGATGTGGTACCGCGGCTGCACTGGAATGTCAAGGTCTGCAGGAGGACAGGAGCCACAACCCGCTACATCCACAGAGGGGGTCTTACTGAGATGGGCCACAGCTGCCTCTAATAGGACCCTACATTGGTCCACAAGGGGATCGACAAAAACAGCAACAGTGGCACATCTTAAACTCAAGGAATGTTCCGGAAATGCAAATTTCAACATGCAGCACGTGCAGGTTTGCAAATGGCTCAAAGGCCCCCCAAAACACAGCGCTCTCACACCTCCTTCTCTCCCTTTATCCGCCTGGTCCTCACTCTCTCCTTCTGGACCGCACAAGGGAAAGTGACAAGAACAATATGAACAGGAGAAAAGGAAGGACAAAGAAAGAAAGAAAAAATAAACAGACAACGGGACAAAGACGGGGGCCGCGGGCATTTCCAGGGCCGGGCAGCCTACCTGCTGGCGTCTCCTCCTGTTCGGTGTTGGCATACGTCCTCAGGAACTCAGCAAAGGCGCCCTGGCGGCTGAGCAGCTCCTGGTACGAGCCCGTCTCTGTGATCTCGCCGTCCACCATGACCAGGATCAGGTCGGCCTGCGGCAGGAAGCTCAGGCCGTGCGTGACCAGGATGCGCGTCTGTGACACACACACACACACACACACACACACACACACACACATCAGCACAGCAAAACGACCCTCCTAACCACAGCTACACACATTTAACACCAGAAGTGTACAATTTAGGTCCAGAAAGTAAAAATCCAGACCAAGATTTTGTTTCAAGCAACCAGTTGCATTCTCTGTGGCTGTGACTCTTCATACTTAACTGGTTGGTGGAAACAAAATCATGGTCTGGATTTGTAATTTCTGGACCTGAACTTCTCATCTCTGCTTAACACTCATCCAAGCTCTCCTGCATCCTTTGTTGTATTTATTGCTACTGGACAAAGATCCATCTTATCTTCTTACTGTTCTACTTGAGCTGGATAGTTAATTATGTCGAAGCTGAAGCGGCCGAGAGGAACCATGTGCTCGGTGACGCCGGGGCCCCTACCCGGCCCCGCAGGAGCCCCCGGGGCCCGATGACTTCCTCGAAGATGTGCTTCCCGACGTGGGCGTCCACGGCGGACAGCGGGTCGTCCAGGAGGTAGACGGAGCGGTCGCAGTACACGGCCCGTGCTAGGCTGACCCGCTGCTTCTGCCCCCCGGAGAGGTTCACACCCTGCGGTGACGACAGCCGTGAGACGCGGGGCTGCCCAGCCAGCCTGCCAAGCCCCTCCCACCAGCTCTGCTTTTACTAGACCGTCGGCCTGTCAATCAGCTGACACATCTACATGAAATACCACGACTGGAATAGCCCAGCCTCCTGACCTTCTCCCCGATCTCAGTGGCATCTCCAGCTGGCAGGATCTCCAGGTCGGGTCCAAGAGCGCAGGCCTCCACCACCTGCTGGTACCAGTTCTCCTTCCTCTCACGCCCAAAGATGATGTTGTCCCGCAGGGACGCGTTCTGGATCCAGGCCTGCTGGGGCACGTAGGCCACGGAGCCCTGGAAGAAACCAACGGGGGAAGCGATTATCAGAGAGCGACGGCAAAATGGACCAATGGCGCGCCGTGAACTTAGGAAAAGGGGAGGGTCTAAGTAGCAAAGCAGAGGAGCTCTGGGCCAATGAAGTGTTGAGGAGACAGGAGGAGGCGGGACACCGACGCACCTTGACTGACACAGAGCCTTCCTGCCTCTGCATCTCCCCCAGCAAGGCGGACAGCAGCGAGGACTTCCCGGAGCCCACATGACCCACCACAGCGACCAGAGCCCCCTCTGGAATGCGTATGTTGATCCTGTGGAGAGGGGGAGGGCAGCTGTCAAAACGGGGGCCTCGATGTGGAACTAGGTCTCCAAACAAAAACTCAGCATGGTTTATGGAATGAGGCAATAACAGGGACACCCATGGAGCTGCTGGTTACTGTTCAGGGAGCTGGAAGTCAGACTGACTGTGGAGCCAGGAGGCAGCATTCCTTACCCCTTCAGGGTGGGCGTGTCGCCGCTGGACCAGCAGAAGACGCCATTGGCTACCATGACGCTGTTGGGGGCTGGGGCCACAGAGACACGGGACTATTAATCACAGTCAAGATGGGGCACGGTTATTGTTCTGGCTGGTATTTGGTATTTTTACTGGAGTTCATGCCTCCTCCAGGCTGTCGGACTAGAAAACCGACCCGACCTGAACAGCCATTTGCACATATACAAACTCAAGCTGTGCTCTGAAACTGGTAGGATCAGCCTGAAGGGGTGAGGTGAGCCCTCGCTGTCATTCACTGCCTTAAAGCAAACGCACAGCACCCCAACGCCTTCAGCCGTGAATCCAGAAGGCCACTTTGTAAGATTATTTATTTTATTTCCTTTAGCTTTACTTTGTATTTATTAATACACCTTGGGGTTGTCATGAAAGTCATTTTGTCGTGTTACTCAACGACAGTAAAAGTGAATCACCTAAAGGGCCCCCGCAGCCATTGGTCCCGCCCACACAGCTATTACCCTGCCCACGGCTCCGCCCACAGCCCCGCCCACTCACAGCCAGTTATCCCCTTCCTGTCCACGCTGTCCTCCTCCAGCTCCTCGTGCGACAGGAACACGCGCAGACGCTTCAGTGACACACTGGCCTGCAGTACGGGGATGGGGAGTAAAGGAAGCGACGGAGGATTCAGCAGAACATCTACAGTTCTGTGGTAGAGATACCTACAGCCGGATATCCTTTAACGAAGATCTACCCTGAAGACAAGCTGCTTCGCGAGTTGCTGGGTCACTGGGCTGCTCGACCGGTGACAAATTAGCCCAGTTTCCTCTTACATACACACCGATCGCACAGTGTTCCCAGTCTCAGAATATACACTGTGAGCTGATTGGCTGAGACGTGGCAGGAAGGGCCTCCCATGGGCGTGGCCTCACCCACCTGCACCATGCTACTGATGACCATGGGCAGCATGTTGAGGGGGAAGCGCAGGATGTTGAATAGCGCCAGGGACACGAAGGCCTTCTGGGCATCCAGCACGTTGTTCTCGTCCACCAGGACGTACACTGCGAAGGTGGAGAGCGCCACCTACAGGACGGGTAGGCCAGAACCGTCAGGTGAAAGGGATAGATACAGGATCGTTCCCTTCAGATATTACCCAGAATGCACATGGATACTTGGGTAGAGCTAGGCAAACATGCGATTTCATGTACAAGTGTAGTAAATAATAATAATAAATTTTTATTATGTAGACAACAACAACAACAACAACAACAACAACAACATCAAAATTAGGCTGATGGTCTCATTAACTCAGACTGGTGTGAACCCCCACTTCAGTGTAGCTAAAGCACACCCCCCAGGGCTCACCAGGAACGGCGCGCAGACCCAAGTGAAGGTGGAGACGGCGCTCAGGTAGGCGCTCTTCTTGAGCACGGCCAGCTCGCTCTCGCGGATCTCAGACAGCTTGTCCCGGAAGGCCAGCTCCCAGGCGTACAGCTTCAGCACCTTGATGCCGTTCAGCACCTCATTCATCAGCTTGATGCGGCTGTCCTTGCTCTTCATCTGGGCCACCTGCGGGGGGCGCCGCGAACGCACAGGGACAGCATCACGACCACGTGGCAACTGTGGAGATGCAGGATTCCATTGGCGCCCAGACTCAGATGACAGGCTGTCCTACCTGGTACGTCTTGGTCTTCATGGCGATGACGGCATTCACCGGCACCATCAGGATCATCACCGCCACCCCGGCCAACACGGATGGACCCAGGTTCTGTGGTAGAGATACCTACATTAGTCACCAAAAGCTGGCCCATCCCACTCTGGGGGGAGCTGGAAATCCTCATAACACAAGCCCGTGACACCCTGCCCCCACGCACCTGCCACAGGAAGTACAGCGCCAGCACCACCTGCAGGGGGGCGGACCAGATCATGTTAATGTACGTGATGAGGTCCATAAAGCGCTGTGCGTCCACCGACATCAGGTTGACGATCTCGCCCACGGTGGAGGTGCGACGGGCCGCATTGGTGATCACCATGGCCTGCAACACGGGGAAAACATCAATGAGGTGGGATGCGAACCCACAACCATGAAGGCTGAAGGCGTTGAGTTCTCTATAATGGCCTTAAAACTCCTGTGGGGATTTTGGTCAAGTGAGCAAAATTATGACTGCCGAGATCTTCTGCCAAGTCAACTTCTGACCTCAATAAACGCAGACCGCAAAAACACACACACACGGACCTCTGATGGAAGGCGGTTCCCTCACCTTCCGGTAGATGGCGCCCACGACGGCGGTGCGGACCCTCATGCCCGTCACGAAGCACACGTGGAAGTACTTTTGCAGGATCAGGGTCTGCACACAGGCGCACGCGAACAACAGAGCAGTGTAGAAGTAGCCGTGCCAGGAGGGGGTGCTAGGGTCGTTCACAAAGTTGATCAGCAGCCTGGTTCAGAAGAACACAGCCATCAGTTTGATCTTCTTCGAAGACAGACTTGTCAGTATCATGGATTATGGATGGGGCATGAAAATAAATCCAAAGCACTTCTGATTCCTGCAGGATTCCAGGACCGAACGTCACCTGACGGGTATCTTATTGCATCAGAGCCCGCAGCGTCTGAGAGCCTTACCGCAGAATCTCAGGGCCGACAAACATGAGGATGTCGTGGATGATCTTGTAGAGGGTGCTGACCAGGAAGTAGGGCCCGAAGGTCATGCAGAGGGCAAGCAGGAGGGACGGCTGGTGCTTCTTGGGGGGCGTGTTGAGGATCAGAACCTCAGACTCCTCCGGGGGTGGGTCGTCACTCTTGGGCTTGGCCGGCCGTTTCGGGGAGTACAGGGTCTTCAGCAGGGGCCTGGAAGGAGAGCGGACAGGAGGCTGTGACTCGCTGCCCCCAGCTGGAAGAAACTAACAGAGTATCAGCAGCAGATCTGACCTGGTGTCCCTGTGGCACTCGTTGTCCCAGTGATGCATCAGCTGTGGGACCACGCGCTGGGAGCGATCCTCAGCATTCAGGGACCACAGGTCCTTCTCCTCCAGGGGTCTTCTGAAGCCCTGCACCAATAGCCTGTGGAGCAGAGGCGGCAGCTCCTGAGTCATGTGACATGGTTCAGCTGCTGAGTCATGTGACATGGTTCAGCTGCTGAGTCATGTGACATGGTTCAGCTGCTGAGTCATGTGACATGGTTCAGCTGCTGAGTCATGTGACATGGTTCACCAAGGATGCCACACTAATATTGATGTTGATAAAAGAACCTACTTCTACTTCAATGAGAACACCAAACTGGAACCCAGCCCCACCCAAAGTCTGAATTAAGCCTCTTACCCAGTGATCCACCAAAAGGTTATTTTAGACAGGAAGGAAGCCCCATCTTCTGGGCAGGGATTCTATGATTGAAAGAAAGATGGACCAATCAGAGACCTCGCAGCCATTCCACATGAAATCGCCCAAAAACACTAATGTGTAAGAGCTATACACTACTGATGGAGTCAAGACCACCTAAACTTACAAAGACCAGAGTGTATCGATACCGAGACGAGACAAATACCAAGTCCGGGAGTCAAGATCAGAAACAGATTAATGTTTGAATCTCCATAACACAGCACACTTTAAAATATGGAGCATATCCACCATCTTTGGGCTAGGCAGTACGGCCTAAAATATGTGTCACAGTATAATTTGAACCATTGACATTTTTTCCTTAAAATCTCAATATGCTTCTGTACAAATGTAACATTTTCTCAAATAAGACACACCTTACTGGCTGCATTTGAACTGTAGCAGGACATTTTACACCCGATCACAGTACTGTGTTAACCCTTTGAACCCCACACATTTTTCTATCCCTTTGATTTTAGGTTTATTACATTGTATGTACATGAATTAACCACATATACTTTATGGTTGTGTTTTCTGGACATGCTGGGCTACTCAGAAATGGCATAATTTGATGTGTAAATGCTGATAGAGTCTTGATATCATCCTTCTTATGAAGAAAAACTACTTGTGCCCATTGAAATTTCTCAAGTTTTTAATCTCATCTAATATAAGAAACTACATTTGTAGTGCCTGCAATCTCATAATTATTAAGATTAGAGTCTCAATGATGTGTGAATGCAGGGGTTTCATTGGGGACCTTCTTATAGCTTAGTATTATGAAGGAATACATGGTTAGTGCCAGATGGAAATGAATATCTTTGATTTTGCATCCATTTGGTAAATTGTTAAAGTCAGCAAAGTTAGATAGCAATGCATTATCATAATTTTATATATACTTATATATTTTAAATATATAAAAATAAAAATGAGTTTTATATATACCCCAGTTCATCAGAAAGTCATGGATTACAGCTTGAGGACTCCTACACACTCCTATCAACTGAAGGATGTACGGTTTACATGGGAAGCTTTACTTACAATGCGTTTACTATAATTGCCAGAGGTGCCAATAATTGTGGCACATATGTTATTGTTGAATAGTTTATTCTTCATGAAGGATTTGTTTTTCCTTTGAATAGATTTCAATAAAAGGCTGGATTCTTTTTCCAGTGTGAGACGAAGCAACTTCACAAAAAGGTGGATTCTTTTCTAACACTTTTTACAAACCTTTAAAAGGGGTACCACTAATTGTGAAGGGCGCTGTATGTATGTATGTATGTATGTATGTGCGCGCGTTTTCAGAATGAAACTGAAATAGAAAAGCATTGTTTAGTTTATGATCCACTGGATAAACAGACATAACATGTCGGTTTTAGAGTCTAATGCTGAATGTTTATCACTATCGTTTTTTCGCCTATATGTTATGACTGGTAAAGTGAAATCTGAGGAGGAACATTTCAGTCGGCATTTTAGCCTCAAACAACAAACCAGATCTGTAGTACTTCACTGCATTTACATGTGGAAGGTGTTCCAGTTACACGATGGGTGTGTCCTATTTCAACTGTCTTGACAGAGCTTTTATTTATATATATTTTTTTCCCTCCCCAGAAGGGTAGTAAGTGGATCATTGCAGAAGGGAATATGCGCTTTGTTTTCCATCTAATGTGAATAATATTGATGTTTTATGGGTTGCTAGGGGTTCTTTCTCACAGAAAATGTTTAAAATATATGGCTCATTGCATACAGGATTACTCTGCACACAACGTTGCAACTTATACTACTAGATCGAGTAAGTTCTCTCGATTGAAAAAACATGCGATTCATGTCTGTATTTTACCCACCCAAAAAATTATGAGCCTTAGATTAAATCGGGGAGAAAAATAAACACATTTCTCAATTATCGGGTTCTGATGGTTAGCAAACAGATGAATATTAAGACAACTGTGATAAATATTTAGGCGTTTTGATGAGTTGTCTTGAAATAAAACCTCGAGTCCTCTATATCCGAGACCAAGACAGAGTCAAAATAAAGTCGATTTCAAGACGAGACCAAGACCACAAAAAAGTGGTCTCAAGACCAAGACCAGTCGAGTACAACAACACTAATATACACACAAAAAAACAGTCCCTCCATTTTAGTCTATAGTCCTGCAGCACAAAACCTACAGATGTCGACAAAAAAGTTTTCCTGTCTTTAGGTGCAATTATAGTCTGCTTTCCTTCCCGGAGACGTTCACTGTCACACAGCAGCTGTTAGAAAACAGCCTTCCATTAAAATAACGTGACAATGACTCACTGTCACTTCTGTAAACATGTCTGAGGTGACACGAGGCTGAGAGCCCCATGATCTAACATGACATCACATAGGGACCGTTCCCACTTCGGCCCAGCACTCCCGCAAACACTGATAACGTCAATATATTTCAAAGGCGGGAACTGCAGCCGATTGGTACAGAGCGGACGTGGGCGTGGCCTCACTTACGGGGTCCTTCACACTTTGGGAGAAGTGGGGGGGTTGGTCTGAGAAGCAGGCCAGGATGAGCTCCACAAGCAGCAGGGCCCAGTACGCGTAGAATGTGGTGAAGCGGAAGATGTCCACGGTGTCCGGCTGCATGGAAACACAGAGAGGGCAAGAGGGCGATGACATCATCAAAGTGCGTCAGCATCAGCAACTCCATAACGCGCCCAGACAGACACCACGTTAACCACAGTACCAACCCGGTTACTCTGCAGACACGCGACCCAGACGTGCGGCAGCCCGTCCTCCTCACCTCGTCAAGCGCCTGAAGGACTTTGGAGCGGAAGGAGACACAGGCACAAAGCAGGGCCACCAGCCAGAAGATCAGCATCAGGCCCGAGGACTGCACGCCCCGGATACGCTCGTACTGGGTCAGCAGGGCCGCCAGGAGCTGCCACGGGGAATGGGGGTCAGGGTTCAGAGGTTACAGGTCAGGCCGGTTTGTCTTATGAGGCTGGGAAAACTTTCCACCAGTAAGAGAGGCCGTCCACACACCTTCAGAAGATGAGGTCACCAACAAGGGGCTGAAGCTAGTATTTTACAAACCAGATGGAGTCGCCTTACATCCAGTGTCAAACCCTAACCCGCTACCACGGGCTCCTAATTGCTAATTACATAATATTTACATGTCAGAGGTAGACAGCTCTCACCATGGTGACCCCCAGGATCAGTGGGCTGACCAAGTACACAGGGGCCCGGAAAATCCTCTGCTCTCTTTCCCAGAAAGAGTAGAAAACATCTGCCCAGCAGATAATCCACAGCAGGAAACCAATGACCTGGGGGTGGAGAGAACAAAGATTTGTGAACAACCGGTATGGACTGGAATTAGAACACCACAACTCAAGAGGAGCGATTTGTATTCTAGGAAAAGGGAGTGGGGGGGGGGGGGCACACCCACAAATACAGAAGGTCTTTAATACACAGGAAGCCGACTGGTTTAGTGACAAGTATGTTTGGCCGCTGAATCAATTTCCTGCCTTAAAGGTGAACAAAGTACAGTACTGGGGGGGGGGGGGGTTCGTGGTCTCTGGGCACGTCCCTGAGTGGAGAGCGGTGACACTCACAGTCTTGGCTCTGTTCAGGTGGGACATGCGGATGTACCCCCGCCGATGGGACTTCAAGTACGACATGTAGAAGGGTGTGCACACCCAGAGGTAGATGCAGGGAACCCACACCAGCACTGTGTGCTGGAAGCACCGGGTCAGGTCCGGGCTGCGGGAGTGCCATGTCCGGTTCCAGTCCTGAAACAGAGCCGGCCAGGTGGGTGAGCGGCGGCAAACGGGAATGAGGACGTCATGTGATCCATCAGGCTGGCCTAACTGGTCTAATCCCGCCCAGCAACCCCACCCACTATGGCATCCACAACTCCATCTCAACCATCAGCTGTGGAAAGCTGTGATCCCAGCGCGCTGATATTCCTGACTCTGCCCTGGGGACAGTCGTGTGTCACCACGACAACGTGGAAACCAGGGAGTTAAAAGTACCAAACCAGGAACAAGGGGAGCGAGTCAAACCAGCAACACACTGATACAAAGCACCACTGTAGACTACACTACAGCCCAAAGTGATGCACACGCGAGAAAAGCTTGGTCAGAGCCCTAGGTCAGCCAGTGACCCTGGAGCACCTGGGGGAGCACTAGGGCCTGATCATGTGACTACTTCGTCAGCCGTGGGATTCAAGCCCACAACCTTCCAGCACATTCCTAACCCTGGAGACATACAGACTGGCCAAGCCATCAGGTAAATGGAAAGCTCACCTCAGGTCACACACAAATTCCTAAGCAGGCCCAGCCGGCGGCTCAAACACACACGCATAAACTGTTTTTACAGCACCAACTGCATCCTCAAACTCCCATTTGGCACGGACCGTTCAGGCTCCAGCTAACCCACATGCTTTAGGGGATTTCAGTGAAATTTAAGCACAGCAATTACACACGGAGGGTTGCTAAACCCCCCCCCCCCCCCCCCGAAGCTGGAGGAGGCATTGTTAAGGGTGGAAATCGCAGCAACAACAAACTCTTCAGGTTTATAAAAAGTAAGTAAAAAAAGTGGAATTAGCACAAAATACAACCAAATTTTCTTCCTTAAAATTGTTTTTAGTTTTAAGGTCCCTCTGAGAGTCACAGGCTTCTTAAGTAACCTGTGGCAGCGGTGTGTATGTATGTGCAAGTGTATATGCGTGCGTTCCTACCACAAACTACAGACATGTGGCCCCAAAGAACGTGACTCACTGATCAGTGACATCAGACTAAACCTCAGCAACTACTTCTTGTTCTTCCCATTTATGCAAGTCATTGCCCAACATCCCCGTTGTCATCAAACGCTATAGGTACAAACCGGAGTTTACCATATGCACGCATGTGTGAGCAGCGAACACGGGGACGTCGCACACCGCGACAAAAACACTTTTGTCATATTTGCCTATCAGATGGGCCGCTTTGCCCTTCCCTGACATGTGCACGAACGCAACTTCCTTCTTACCTGAAGCAAAACTACAAATCTGAGCATGCAAACTTTAAAGAGACCGGTCCGGACTGCATGCAGGTGCCGCGGCCCGGTACCATAACAGCCGAAATGCCCCCTATATCCCGGTTACAACGAAACGTCAGCTTAGCTACCGTCAAATTAAAAACATTAACACATCATGAATAACAATTCGGCAGAATCAAGCGGCGCCCACTTCGTCGTACTTTTTATTCTTTTTATCAATAAAAGTCTTTTTATTTGTATTGTTTTAACGCTCCGTTTCCAAAACAGACAGCTGCCGGCAGCCAAAGGCCGAATAAATCATCTTAGACCCACGGGAAGGGACCATTTAAGGCGGAGTGTTCACGGTGCACCCAGGGCCCGTGTTAGAGATCCACACGATGGGGAACCGGACCGGCCCCCGGCGGCGACATGGCGGGCCGCCGGCTCCGGGAACGCGGGGCGCCGGAAGCCGGTCGGCGATACAAACAGCGGAGGCAGCTCACCCAGAAGCGATCCGAGCCGTCCAGGCTGCAAAACCTGTCAATAGTCATCGGCCTCGGCGCTTCACGTCCCTCTTATCTTCTCCCTTTTTAAATATTATTTTCCGACCCAGAGTAGCAGCTGGTGCGACAAACCGCCTCCGCTTTATACACTGCTGGTTCTGCGTGCTCAGCCGGAGGTGACCGAAAGGGGGCGCTGCTGTGCAGACTAGCTCGCGTACCCACTGAGCACCCTACTTTCACTATATGTATATATATATCTCACTCTACCACTATCTACAACTTTTTTTTTTTTTTTTACTACGAACAGTTGTTTTTCATGAGGTTTTTATATTTTTCAACAGGGCAAATAAAATCACTTTTATTACATTTTAAATATTACATTGCTGCTTAATGTTTATTGAACGTGCTACGAGCATGTAATCTGCGAAAAGTACAATACTGCGCATCCGCACCCCTCCCTTAACCTTTATCTCTGTAATGGGGCAGGAGTTAAGATGTTATTTGTCCTGGTGCCCCCTATATCGTTAATATAACTACTGTGAGAAACTCAAATGCTTACTCCGTATTAAGGCGCCACTTCCGCTTTAATTATGGTGGGTTTCTACGTAACATGTGATCGAGGAGTTTTGTATGCGTAAGTCTTAAAGAACCCTTATGAATACCAGTAATCGTGTTTAGCATGCAGTCGATGAGTGCAGCTCGTCAGCATAAATACGGCACTTCAGTGACACCTAGCGACGGATTGTCTCCAAAGGGCTGCACGTTCTCTACAGGGCTTGGCTTCGTTGTCTGGTGTCAGAGCTCCCCAATGTCAGGGGGCGGTGGGGACCCAACGGTACATTTTGGGACCACCATAAAATTTTAAAAGTTTAAGCATACTTATAACAATGAGCTACATTATATTATAATCAAAAACCCAGTTCCAGGATCTTCTAACGTTCATATATTCATCTTTAAAACACTTGTCCACCAGAGGGCGCCGTGGGCCCCGGGCCTATGTGAGGCTGCATAGGGCACAAGGCTGGCAATGCCCGCGGTAAGCTTGACGCGCAGAGTGGGGGCTGGATTTGTACTCTCGGCCTTGGACCTGTGAGGCAGTACTGGTAGTCAGCGTTGCCATGTACAGTGGTAACTCAGACTTAATCTGTTCAGAACTCTGGATCGAATCCTAAAAAGTATGAGATCTGATTGAATTTTCCCTGTAAGAAATAATGGAAATAACCAATTTGTTCCTGGCCCCAAAAAATTACACCCCCCTGTAGGTAACTGATGTAGTTGCTTTCTTTAGGCTCCAGCTCACATTCACAGTGATCTGTATTTGAACCTGTCAGTAACTATAGTACCTGCTGTTTGGACTAGAGGGTCTGTTTGAAGTTAAGTAGGGTTGGTTCAGGTCAGTGTTTGGATGGGAGACTGGTTGGGTTGTTGGTCTGGGAGGATCCTGTTCTTTACTTGGTATTTATTTACAAACCATTTATTTGATTTGGTATCTTTTGGAAAAAGTAGGGGTGATGTCCTGGCTAAAATCTTGTTATCTTTTTTCTAAGGTTATGGGTGTCTGGAGCTACCTGAGTGTGCAGGTCCCCCACACAGGGAGCTATGGGGTTGGGGGTGAGACTTGAACCCTGGTCCTTGGGCTATGAGGCAGCAGTGCTAACCACTGTGCTATCTGGCCAACCCCCTCCTATTATCCCAGTAACTGATGTAGTTGCTTTCATTAGGCTCCAGCTCACATTTTCAGTGAACAGTATTTAGGGTTGTTAGCAACCATGGTACCTGGTTAACCCTAAGCAGGGTTTGGTCTGGCCAGTGTTTGGATGGGAGCCTTGATGGGTTTTTGATCTGTGAAGATCTTGGTTCTTTCCTGAAAGGCCTCATTAAGGGTTGTTTGGTATCTTTTGGAAAAAGTAGGGGTGATGTCCTTACTAAAATCTGGCCATCTGTTTTCTTGGGATATGGGTGAGGGGGTCTGGGACTACATGACTGCTGGTTCCACACACAGGGGGCTATGGGGGTGGGGGAGAGGCTTGAACCCTGGTCCTTGGGCTGGGAGGTAGCAGTGCAAACCACTGTGTTATCTGGCTGGCCCCCCTCCTATGATCCCCTGTAGGTAACTGATTTAGTTGCTTTCTTTAGGCTCCAGCTCACATTCACAGTGATCAGTATTTCAACCTGTCAACAACCATGGTACCTGCAGTTTGGACTAGATAGTCTGTTTGAAGCTAAGCAGGATTGAGTCAGGCCAGTGTTTGGGTGTGAGACTAGTTGGGTTGTTAGTCTGGGAGGATCTGGGTTCTTTACTTGGTATCTATTTCCTAACCATTTACAAACCATTTATTTGGTTTGGTGTCTTTTGGAAAAGGTAGGGGTGATGTCCTGATGAAAATCTGGTCATCTCTTTTCTAAGGCTATGGGTGTCTGGGAGTACCTGACTGCAGGTTCCACACAGAGAGCTATGGGGGGTGAAGGGAGACTTGAACCCTGGTCCTCAGGCTATGAGGCATGAACTCAGGCATGAACCCATGGATGAACTCAGGCATGAACCCATGCATGAACCCATGCATGAACTCAGGCATGAACTCATGGATGAACTCATGGATGAACTCATGGATGAACTCATGGATGAACTCATGGATG
>JAODLC010000049.1:3773962-3821827 GCA_026781145.1 Hippopotamyrus pictus
CCCACCCCCAAACACATGCACCAGCAGCATCAAAAACGTGTGATCGCACGTTTGTCTCGTGATGTGTGTGGCGTTGACGCTTTGGTGCCATTTTCACCCGTTCTTTCACAAACCGAACAAAGAGAGGTGCTATTTTTGCCCTGCTCTGGGAACAGCTGGCATCGTGTCTTTAATGGGTCAGTTTGCCAGCACACCACTGTGCTGTAAAATCGTCTTTGACTGGGTTTGGGGCAGGAATGATGAACTCTGCCTCTAGATGCTCCTACAGGCTGCAGACGGTCGGTCTCAGAATGACGCGAAATCGTCTCCGAGGAGCAATTAGTCCTGCCGAAATAATCCTCCTTCCAAAAGCCTTCATTGGACACAGTGTCCCCGGGTTCCATTCCCTGCGGGAATCTGCTTTGCTACTTTAAAAAATAAACTTTGTTTTTAAACAGCATTAAGTTCCCTGGGGTGACAGTGCTGCCTGTTCTCTGAGATAAAATTGGCGCCCCTTCCCTGCCCCCTGGTGGTCCACTACAGGCTTTATGTCGTCCCGCTCATCAGAATCTCATTCCCTGAGACAGAGGTAACGTCTAATTCGTGCCCATCTGTTTGTTTATCCCCTACAGAACGGCAGGATCAGTCTGTCCTCTGCACGTGAGTACAGACAACCACTGGTACTCACTTCTCAGGCACTGGCGAGCACTGGTTTGACAGTACCGACATGTGATGGTTGTAAGCTGAGTTAATTCGTTGTAACCTGATTCCAGTGCATTCCTCCACCTTTCCACATTACATCTGTAGCCCTGCAGTGGAGATGGGCTGTAAAGCGGGGTTATGTGTAGGAGTTTAATCATTAGTAAATTCCAGCCCATGCACTGGAATTGGGTGGAAATTCCGCTTACAATCATCACATGCTGGTACTGTCAGGTCGATGCTCGATATTACAAGAAATCTAGGTGGCGTCTCCCTACTTCTGACAGTTCAGGAAGACTTAAATGTTCAGGTTATTGTTAATATAGTTCAGTCTTCACTATCTGTACCTAACACAATCTCTGTGGTGGAGCTCCCACCTGACATAAAAGTCAATCCACAGAACCAGGACGGAGGGAGCAGCAGCTTGGGAGGATTCAGCCAATGGCAGCGAGGCTTGGGGATCTACAAATCAACTGAGCAGTGCATGGGGGCGGGGGATGGATTTCCCATGATCCTCGTGGGCAGTTTTATAAACATTTTGTTAAAAAGAGAACATTTAGCACATTTTAGTGAGGGATGTTCCTGTAATTGCCTAGTCAGGGTATTCCAGGTTAAGCAGGGAGGTGGTTTCTGAATAATTACATCCCCACCCAAGCCCCAATTGATTCATTTTCACCCACAGAGGCGAGTCTGGTGCCGGGAAAACCGAGAACACGAAAAAAGTCATCCAGTATCTTGCTATGATGGCCTCGGCGAGCAAGGGCAGGAAGGAGTCCTCCGCCGTGAGTGTCTGCTATCCCATCTGCCCTAGCTCCTGTGGGGTTTCATAAATAGAGAATCACATGACTCCTGTTTACTCTTTAACGTCATTATAGTCTCAGAGATTCTGACAATTGTAACAAAATTTACTCATATAACTTGCTTTGGTGGGCTGTGCAGAACAAATCTTATTTTAATAATTAACTTATATTTTACATTTTATGGTTAAATTACATCTCAGCTACACCCATTTTAGCCAAACAGGGGTCAAAAATGAAAAACAAAATAAAACAGTACTGTGGATGAACAGATAGAGCTTTAGTTGAATACACGAACGCCATTTTTGAATACTAAAAGACATTTTTGTGGGACAGAATCATCTTCTCTGAAGGTGAGAACTCACCCAGTAGTGTGCAGTGGTGGCTGCTCAGTGTTTGAGGTCTTTGGCTCCAGTGGGGTCTGGTCCTTATAATAATAATCAATTCTTTATTGTCCCCATGGGGAAACTTTTTTTACACCACCCTCAACTTGCTCTTTGTAGAGCAAGCTGTTTGCAAAAGGCAGCCACCTGTTGGGGCACCCAAGGAGCTGGGGGTTAAGGGCCTTGCTTAAAGACCCTCGCTGGGTTTGAACTAATGACCTTGTGATTACAGGCACATGGGTTTAGCCCACTGAGCCACACGCTGCCCGAGATTTTGAGCTATGATGCATCACTATTTGGGTCTTTACCCAAACCCAAGTCCTCCCTAGGAGGGATCTATGTATGTATGGACAGATGGACGGATAGATGGATGGATGGATGGATGGATGGGCAGGTAGAAGGATATGTCAAATGTGTCTTTATAAATGACTTCCAATTTCTTTTTCTTCATCTGAGAATAACTCTCAATGTTCACTGTTCTTATGATGTCATTCTTTGACGCTAAATAACATTTGCATTTTGGTTCCATTAGGGGGAGCTAGAGAAACAACTCTTGGAAGCCAACCCCATCCTGGAGGCTTTCGGAAATGCTAAAACTGTCAAGAATGACAATTCCTCCCGATTCGTAAGCAAACACTCATATAAGTTTAGATGCCATTTACCTTACAGTGGAATGTATTTTCATTCCAAAGGTCCTCCTAGGTACTGGTTTTAATGTACTGTCAAGATTAACCCAGCATGCAGCAGCTGGATGATGCTAAGTGACATCTTCTCTTGCTCTCTTTCTTCGGTAGGGCAAATTCATCCGCATCAACTTTGACGTGACAGGATATATAGTTGGAGCCAACATTGACACCTGTATCCTTTCACAGATATTACACAAGAGGACGCAAGCTGAGCTAAATCACCTGTCTTTATTTATAATCCCACTTCTTGAGTTTTACATGGTTTCTTATTAAAATCAAAAGAGTCACTTCTGGGGGTTTTGGTAGGCTGATGGAATCCTCTGCTTCTCTAATGCTTACCAGAGAAGCCTTTGTAAGAAGTGACATGGGCACAAACCAGGACTGTCCACAAATGTTTCCTCAGCTCTTCAACTACCACAGACCTTCTGGAAAAATCCCGCTGTATCCGGCAATCCGAAACTGAGAGATCCTTTCACATTTTCTACTATTTAGTGGCTGGGGCCAAAGATAGGATGCAAGGTATAGATTTGTTAATCTCATATAGGTGTCCTGTTGATTATATAGCCGAGATCTTTCATTCTGAACGTGACAGTCAAGGTGGAATCAGCCCAATTCTGTATGGTATACTTAACCCTGAAAGACTTTTGTTGCATCTTGCAGAGGAGTTGCTGCTGGAGAACTTCAGCGATTATCACTTCCTGAAGGAAGGACACATACAAATCCCAGGGCAGCAGGATGATGAGCTGTTCACTGAAACTCTAGGAGCCATGGACATCATGGGGTTCACTGAGGAGGAGAAGATAGGTGAGCCTACCTTGCTCTCACCTCTGTCTATGCCTTGGATCACCTCCCTTCATGGGATGTCCCAAGACACATTCTCCCTTAAGTTCTTTCTCTGGAGAGAGTAGCTTCAGGGGCCAATCCTAATTAGTAACTTGTGTTTAGGGATCCTGAAGGTGGTGTCCACCGTCCTGCAGCTGGGAAACATTGAGTTCAAGAATGAGAGGAACCAGGAACAGGCTTCCATGCCCGACAATACAGGTGACAAAGGAGGCTTATATTTATCGACAGTGCACAAGGTTTGTGGGCGAAGTCCTTTCCGTTGAGCTGGTCTATCTTTCAACATTTAATATCCTGAACCTTGCAGTGGCCCAGAAGGTGTGTCGCCTGCAGGGCATCAATGTGACGGATTTCACACGGGCTATTCTCACCCCACGCATCAAAGTGGGCCGAGAACTGGTCCAGAAAACCCAGACTAAAGAACAGGTACAAACTGATTCAAGTCCTTCATCAAATGACATTTTCATACATGTATGTAGTAGACAGTTTAGTTTATTTAGTTATCATAGTTACCGTACTTTTGTTATTCATATTTCAGTACTAAACACTAGATATTCTCTGCCTCATTTTTCCAGGCCGATTTTTCAGTTGAGGCATTAGCTAAGGCGATGTATGAACGCCTGTTTCTCTGGATTCTGACTCGTGTCAACAAGACACTGGACAAAACCAAGCGTCAGGGGGCCACCTTCTTGGGAATCCTGGACATAGCAGGTTTTGAGATCTTCAAGGTGAGAGCTTTCCTGGTGCCAGTCAGGAGTGGCCAGGATTGTAACCACAAGAGGTCATGAAGCCTTACTTTGGTTTTTGTTAAAGGTGCAATATATTCATAGCTGTGATGTCCCACAGGATAACTCCTTTGAGCAGCTGTGCATTAACTACACCAATGAAAAACTACAGCAGCTCTTCAACCACACCATGTTCATTATGGAGCAGGAGGAATACAAGAAAGAGGGCATCGAATGGAGCTTCATTGACTTTGGCCTGGACCTACAGCCTTGTATTGACCTCATTGAGAAGCCAGTATGCCTTGTTGGTCTCCTTCTCTGTTATAACTATGTCGTTTTCAGGGCAATGTTTAACACAGATCCCTCTTTCAGAGTAACCTGCCAGGCATCCTAGCCCTGCTGGACGAGGAGTGCTTGTTTCCGAAAGCCACAGACGTTTCCTTCGTGGAGAAGCTCATGAACACTCAAGGAAACCACTGCAAGTTTGCCAAGCCCAAGCAACTGAAGTCCAAGACGGAGTTCTCCGTGCTTCATTATGCCGGCAAGGTGGGAAGAATGCTGGCTTTCTGATGAAAATGCCAGAATCTGCCCCATTTTCCCAGAACGGGATCCATTGTCTTTGTATATTATCATACTTGATAAAGTACCACATTTATTCGGATTGTTTTGCAGGTAGACTACAATGCCGCTTCATGGCTGACTAAAAACATGGACCCACTCAATGACAATGTAACGCAGCTCCTTGCCAACTCCTCCAGTAAATTTGTGCAGGATCTCTGGAAAGATGGTAACCTCCTGAACTAAAGCCATTTTTGTCATCAATCATCTTGTTATTGGGCTTTAATATTTTTATTGCTCTTTGTGTCATCATGTTTTCCATCCATCCATCTCCTAGCTTCTTCTCTTGGACAGGGTCCGGTGATACCAAGGAGAAGCTCTTGAACTGTGTCCTTCCTCAGTTTTAACTATTCGCAAACCATGAGTCTTCGATTTGACCTTTGTCTTACAGTGGATCATATTGTAAAACTCGAGCAAAAGGGGCCCGGATCCTCCAAAACCAAGAAGGGCATGTTTCGCACTGTGGGCCAGCTCTACAAAGAGTCCCTGACCAAGCTTATGACCACGCTGCACAACACACAGCCCAACTTTGTGCGCTGCATCATACCCAACCACAAGAAGAGGGTAAGCTCCCTTACCAGCCATTTGTGGTGTGAGGTAACTAAGACACAGTGCAGTGTAGACTTAATTATCTCTGTCTCTCTTGGCATTTGTTTTTAATTCCCTTCTTCAATGTCTTCAGGCAGGGATTATAGATGCCCACCTAGTTCTGGATCAGCTGCGGTGCAATGGCGTGCTGGAGGGGATCCGAATTTGCCGGCAGGGATTCCCCAATCGCATCATCTTCCAAGAGTTCCGCCAGCGGTTGGTCTTATGCTATTGGCGCAGAAGTGGATTCTCCTGATGTTCACATTCAGTGTAGCATAACATTTGATGCAGGTCAAAATGCATAACACACTATCTAAATCTCCACACAGTTATGAAATCTTGGCCGCTAGCGCTATTCCCAAGGGCTTCATGGATAGCAAGCAGGCATGTTGCCTTATGGTAAGTCATAACCATGTTCTCCTGAAGTCTGCTTGTGCCATGACACCGGTGTCTTCAAAAGAATGCTTCCACATGACTATCCTCAACTTCCTTGTTCAGCTCAAGCACCTGGATATGGACCTGAACTTGTACCGAATTGGCCTGAGCAAGATATTCTTCCGTACTGGTGTCCTTGCCCAGCTGGAGGAGGAGAGGGACACTAAAGTCACCATCATCATTGTCGCATTTCAATCCTTGGCCCGAGGCTTACTGGCCAGAAAGTGAGATAATTTCTCCAATTACCACTAGGGGAGCATGTCCTGCAGTGATTCAGGATTACCACAGAGAAGTTCCCTTCATGACTTTCCGGACACTCTAGGATGCTATACTTTTCCATGCATTTCTATTCCCTTTTCTCCTCTCCAGGGCTTTTGCCAAGAGGCAACAGCAGATGACAGCCATGAAGGTGATCCAGAGAAACTGTGCTTCCTACCTTAAGCTGCATGACTGGCAGTGGTGGAAGCTCTTTACAAAGGTGACTAAATGATTTTAGATACCATTACTTATTTATTTAGCCTTAGAGTTTTATCTTAACTGAGCAATCTGTATTCTCAGGTAAAGCCACTCTTGCAAGTGACTCGGCAAGAAGAAGAGATGATTCAGAAGGAGGAAGAACTCCAAAAGGCAAGAGATCTGGCACATAGAACAGAGGCAGAACTGACAGAGATCAACCTGAAGCACTCGCAGGTATAGGGACTGAGCAGTCACTTGACAAGCTTGCCTCAGGGGTGGAGTCGAGGTTGATAATGCACTCAGGACTGCTCTCTTCCTGGGTTGCGTAGCTGCTGGAGGACAGGAATCAGCTGCAGGAGCAGCTGCAGGTCGAGACAGAGCTACACATGGAGGCCGAGGAGATGCGGGTACGCCTCGCTGCCAGGAAGCAGGAGTTGGAGGAGCTCGTGCATGAGATGGAGACACGGGTAGAAGAGGAGGAAGAGCGGAGTCAGGCCTTGGAGTTGGAGAAAAAGAAGTTGCTGCAGCAGATCCAGGTTTCACATCTCCTCAGTAAAGATGATGATACACAAGGCAACTTCTTGAGCGATGTTGCCAGGCAACTGCCAGCCAGGTTAGACAAAAGGCAACTCATCTGGATCTGGATGATGAAAAAGTTAGCCACTGCTGATCAAAGATTTTCAAATAGAAATGTGTTGCCCAATATCAATGGGAAAGTGCCCAAGCAACACTGGCAACACTTTGGCAACAATGCTCAAAAGTTGCCCTGAGTATCATCCCCCAAAAATGCTTGTTTTCCATAGACAGAATTACACAGTACATATTAGATTGCATTCTTTGAAGAAAGATGGCTATTGCAAAATAGACCTGACCTTCAGAACCATATAACTACACATCCAGTGGTAGCAAAATGATGTTGACATGCTCTGCTCAGGAGCTGGAGAGGCAACTGGAGGGAGGAGAAGATGTCCGTCAAAAACTACAACTGGAGAAGGTCACACTGGAAAGCAAGATGAAGAAGCAGGAGGATGACCTCTTGGCTTTGGAGGACCAGAATAACAAATTGCTCAAGGTGAATGCAGTTCTCGTGTAACTGGAGGAAAGTGTAGTGTGCTACAGATCACAAGGGTTCAAGTCGGTTAAATTTTGATGACTATTTTAGGAGCGGAAGCTCATGGAAGAGAGAATCTCCGACTTTAGCATCAACCTGACTGAGGAAGAAGAGAAATCCAAAAACCTTACCAAGCTGAAGGCCAAACTTGAATCCATGATCTCTGAAGTAGAGGGTACGTTTGCAAAACTTCAATGCATTTCATTTGTTACCTTTAGGAAGTTCTAGGATTGTATATTAGAAACACATGTAATTTGATATGTGATTGTTGAGGGACATCTGTAATCCTTGTAGTGCGTTTGCAAAAGGAGGAGAAGAGTCGACAGAACCTGGATAAAGCTAAGAGGAAGCTGGAAGCCGACTATGCTGACCTTCAGGAGCAGATGGCTGACCTGCAGGCTCAGATCACAGAACTGAAGGCCCAGCTGGCCAAGAAGGAGCAGGAGCTGGAAGCAATCGTGGCACGGTGTGCCCTTTGGCCTGTGATTCCAAGCAGATGTTTTGTGGTCTTCTCATTAAAACTGTGCCCTAGTACAGTTAGACATTCATGTGCATTAGACATCCAGCACCCTTATAGCTTTACTAAATCCACCAAAGCTTGTTACAGATGTTGCACTTATGTTGAAGGCCCAATAGCTGAAGGCAGCTCTACTCTACAGCAGAGGTGGATAGTTCAGGTCCAGAAAGTAACAAAGATTTTTTTCAACTAACCAGTTGAGCACTTAGTAATGGCGACTTTTTATACTCAGCTGGCTAGTTAAAACAAAATTTTGGTCTGGATTTATACTTTCTGGATTTGAACAGTTCACCTCTGCCCTACAGCCTAGACGAAGAGACTCTCCAGAGGAACAACATGATGAAGAGGATCCGGGAACTGGAGGGGAAGGTATCAGAACAGCAGGAAGACTTGGAGACAGAACGGACTGCTCGCACCAAGGCTGAGAAGGCCAAGCATGACCTGGGAGAGGAACTGGAGGCTCTGCGCTCGGAGCTAGAGGACACCCTGGACAACACTGCTACACAACAAGACCTCCGGTTACTACATGTCCCATAGCCTAATCTGCTCTGATAAAGAACAATAAAATATGGTAATAGATGGCAATATGCAAAGTCTTGTAAATATAGCAATGTATCCTCATCCAGGGCAAAACGGGAACAGGAGGTAACTCAGCTCAAGAATGCCATGGAAGAAGAAGGCCGAACACATGAGGCTCAGGTACAAGAGATGAGGAAGAAGCACACCCAGGTGATGGAGGACCTTACTGAGCAGCTGGAGCAGTCTAAACGGGTACGGGTATTGATTTAAGAATCCATTTAGGTTCAGCTTTATTAACTGTAGTTAAATTCAGGAACTATATAGATATAACAATGGTTCAAGAATTGTTCAAGGTTATTTGAATTACATTGATTATGCAAAGTAACTAGATGAAGGAAAACTAAAAGTAGAGCAAGGCTTCAAGCTCATTGACGATCCCAATGCAGGCAAAGGCTACTTTGGACAAAGCAAAGCAGTCATTGGAGCAGGAGTCCGCAGAGCTAAGTGCAGCCGTCCAATCACTTACCGAGGCAAAGCAGGAGGCAGAGCAAAAGCGAAAGAAGGTTGAGGGCCAGTTGGCTGAGCTGCAGGCTCACTTCAGTGACAGCGAGAGGCAGAAGGGAGAGCTGGGAGAACAGCTTTCCAAAGTTCTGGTAAGTGAACCCTCTGGCTCCACCCATACTGCCTCTGCCCCTGAGACATCATGTGTAACTCATTTAGACCAGAGATTGACAAGATCAGTGACAACCATCAGAAAGCAACTAATGACATGATTGTAGAGAGGTCTCCATTGAGCCAGTTTCTGTCCAATTCTTATAGCTGGAACAAGAAAGCGCAACAAAACTCCTCAATGAAGCTGAAAGCAAGAATATCAAGCTAACCAAAGAGGTTTCCAGCATGGCGTCCCAGCTCCAGGACACACAGGTGTTTAATTTGCTTACATGTTTGCCAGACTGCTGGTACTTCATCTTTGTTCCCTCTAAAAATGCCGCCTTTGCACCTGAGAACCTTTTAGCACATTTTAGCATCTTTAGCATTATCTCCGCTTTACTCCAGGAACTGCTTGCAGAAGAGACACGGCAGAAGTTGAGTGCCTACACACGGCTGCGTCAGGCTGAGGAGGACTGTAACGGACTGCAGGAGCAACTCGAAGAGGAGACTGAGGCTAAGAGGAATGCAGAGAGACAGGCATCTTCTCTCAATGTGCAGGTAAGGCCTTGTTTTGGGGGTATACTTGGGACAAGGAAAGAGTCACGTTGAGCCTTGGATGATTACGTGTAAATTTGGTGATCCCGGTAAAGAAGCAGCACTTTAGGCTATCCTAGGCTAAAGCCTTGGGCCCTGGCAAACACTCTGCCTTGGGAAAAACTGAACATTTAGTTAAATGAGTTACATCTGCGTGCCCATGCTGATATCATGCATGGTTGCCCCCCCCCCACCCAGAGAAGTCAATTGGCCCCTGAGTGCTACAGTTGAGTTTGGGTCTCCTCTGGTTTCCATTTGCTTACCTTTGCAATAAATGAGGCTTTTCCTCCCTGTGTCCCCAGCTGTCAGATTCTAAGAAGAAGATCGATGAGTTTGCCAGCAATGTGGAAGTTCTACAAGAAAGTAAGAAACGGCTGCAACGAGAGCAGGAGGCAGCAACTACTCAGATTGAAGAGAAGACCTCAGCATATGAAAAGCTGGAAAAGACCAAAAACCGTCTGCAGCAGGAGCTGGAGGACCTCATGGTGGATTTGGACAACCAGAGACAAGTGGTGTCCAACCTAGAGAAGAAGCAGAAAAAGTTCGACCAGGTAGGTCAAGATTTTTCTAAGTGTCGAAGATGTGTGCAACTGTTTTGCCATCTCTTTGGCACTCTCACCCTCCCTGTACCTTTTAGGTGCTCGCTGACGAGAAGAGCATCTCCAGCAAATATGCAGAGGAGCGTGACCATGCTGAGGCAGAGGCCAGGAATAAGGAAAGCAAGGTGCTGTCACTGACGCAGGCCCTGGAGGAATCTCGAGACACTCAGGGGGAGCTGGAGAGGACAAACAAGGCACTGCGTTCAGAGCTGGAGGCGCTGATCAGTTCTAAGGATGATGTAGGAAAGAATGTGAGTCATGCTTCTACTGCTGAGAAAGCTATTTGGAACTCTATGCACATAATAAAAAGTATTTGCTGAATTACTATCCACTGCATTATTTTGATGAAATCTGGATTAAATGCTTCCTGTCCTGTAGCTGCATGACCTTGAGAAATCAAAATGCAACCTGGAGACTTTGGTGCAAGAGATGAAGACTCAGGTGGAGGAGCTAGAGGATGAGCTGCAGGCGGCCGAAGATGCCAAACTCAGGCTGCAGGTCAACATGCAGGCCATGAAGACTCAGTTCCAGCGTGACCTACAGGGCAAGGATGAGATGGGAGAGGAGAAGCGGAAGCAGCTGGTCAAACAGGTGCTGAGATGGTCTCATGTCAGCTATATTGAGTGAGGAGCTACTGGTCATTGACAACACTAAGGATAACATCAATATGGCCATCACTGGTGCATCATTTTCATCCAGTACATCGGATGGGTCCCTTTTGGGAGCTAAACCTGTAAGATTATGGGCATAAATTCTCATCTGTGACCTCTCTAGGTACGTGAGCTGGAGACAGAATTGGATGATGAGCGCAAGCAGAGAGCCTTAGCATCTGCTGCAAAAAAGAAGCTGGAGGGAGATCTGAAGGACATGGAGGCCCAAACTGAGATGTCCAACAAAAGCCGAGACGAAGCCACCAAACAGTTGCGGAAGATCCAGGTCAGAATCGTAGAATCCCATAAATGTGGTCACTCAATAAAGAATATGTATTGTATTTTGGCATCTTCATTTGTCCCTTGCTGGCTGACCCATGTCATGTCTTGCAGACCCAGATGAAGGACATCCAGAGGGAGCTGGAAGACACCCAGACTGCTCAGGAAGAATTACTGGCCACTGCTAAGGAATCTGAGAGGAAGGCCAAGGACATGGAAGCCAGCATGATGCAGATGCAGGAGGTATCAAGCCACACAAGAGAGCTTATGATCTCTCAGGTTAAAGTAATATTCACTTAGAGGTTTTGATGATTCTGTGTGTCTTCATGATGTATCAGGAGCTGGCAAGAGCAGAAAAAGCTCGTAAGCAGGCTGAGACTGTCAGGGATGAGCTCTCAGCGGAACTGGCCAGGAGCTCTTCTGAAAAGTAAGTCAGAGACATGCTTGATGTCTACTCTGTAGAAGCAGGCTAGAAGGTAACCATACATGTTCTGGAACAGGTCTATGCTATCTGATGAAAAGAGGCATCTGGAAACAATGATCGCTGAGTTGGAGGACGAGTTGGAGGAAGAACAGGCCAACATAGAGACCTTGAACGACAAGCTAAGGAAGAGCATGCAGCAAGTAAGAACAGTCAAATCCAGAAGTTCTTCTCTTTTCCATTCATGTTTCACACCAGCTGTATGCTTCCCTTCTTCATTCTCAAGACAGAGCAACTGAACAATGAGCTTCAGGAAGCACGTGCCGCCATGCAGAAGAACAAGAGCACGCAACAGACGCTGGAAAGGCACAACAAAGAACTGAAGGCCAAGCTGGAGGACATGGAGAGCCAGTCCAAATCCAAGGTCAAGAGCTCCGTTAGTGCCCTTGAAGCCAGGGTTCAAGGGCTAGAGGATCAGCTGGAGCAGGAGAACAGGTGAGAAGGGGCCCCATCAGGCTTGGTACTATAACAGTTTTTACTATCATTGTAATTAACGACTTGTTATGTAGGTATATCACTGATGCAGTAACATACATAAGTTAAAAATCGGGTTTAATAAAATGCCAAGATCCAGAACTTCACATGTGATTTAAGTAAGTACAATTATATTTATAAAGCATGTTTAAATCAACCGTTTGCCAAAGTGCTGTACAAAAAGTAAAACAAAACAAAGACAAAAAGAGACAATAATGGTGCCAGTCAAATGATAATTCCGTTGGAGTGAGAAAGGAGATATAAAAATGATTAATATTTAAGATATAGTTAATCTGGAGTGAAAGGCAGTCTGAACAAATAAATTTTCAGTTTAGATTTGAAATGGGTAATTGATAAAGGGGACCTGATGTTAAATGGAAGGTTGTCCCAGAGAAGGAGTGTATATACTGATAAGGTGTGGTCACCTGTCAGCTTTAGTCAAGCTTGTGGTGTTTAACTGGGATATGCTTGGTATCCTCGCTGGTGCTCCCCCGTTCAGGGAGAAGCAAGCCACTGCCAAGATAATGCGTCAGAAGGATAAGAAGCTGAAAGACCTACTTCTCCAGATTGAGGACGAGCGCAAGCAAGCAGAACAGCATAAAGACCAGGTAGGGGGGCTGCATCACTGGCCTAGCACAGGAGTTATGTGGCGGAAGTAGCGAGGTACCTGTCACATGTCACGCTGGTGCCACAGGCGGACAAAGCCACGGCTCGGGTGAGGCAGCTCAAGCAGCAGCTGGAGGATGTGGAGGAGGAGTCCCAGCGTGCCGCCGCGGCGCGCAGGAAGCTGCAGAGGGAGCTGGACGAGGCCACGGAAGCCAACGACACCATAAGCCGGGAAGTCAACACCCTCAAGAGCAGACTCAGGTGGGCGAGTGCAGTCACTTTGGCTCCTGGGCGTCCCAGCAGCTCACTCCATCCTCTCTATCTCCTCTTTGAATCCTTCTCGTGCAATGCATGGACGTCCAGGTTGGCTGGTACTGTATGTGTCTCTGAGTTGCTGTTATCTCCTTGACCTCTGTAGGCGAGCTGCTCTCTAACCTCTGCCTCTATCATCTCTTTCTCCGTCCTCCTAAGTGCTCCTCATCCAAACACCTTGACATCTGCTCTATGTTCCTCACTGACACTGGTTTTCTCAGGCAGGGGAACGAAGCTTCCTTCGGCTCTTTTCGGCGCTCTGGGTCCAGGAGGGTGGGCGGTGGTGCTGGAAAGGCTGTTCTAGAAGAACAGGACACCAAGGCAAGCGAGAAGTGAGGGCCATCCACGCATCCCACAGCAGCCAGACCCTCACTTCCTGTGGATCCGAAACAGATACCAGCTCTTTCCCTTTCAGTCCTCTTTAAGTCTTAATAGATTCTTCTCATTGGATGTTCTAGCTGTTCTCTTCTAAACTGCTACAATCCCTTCATTGTTTGTATTACTCCACACATAATCCACTAAACCCTGAAATGCATTAACGTTCAAGTTGCAAGAGTGACAGAATAAACGCTTAAAATGAGTCTTTCATATGTAGAGTGTTTTGATTCCTGGGTCTGAAAGTGATCTTCAGTTTCCTGCAAAAAATGTTTTTTTGATTGATAGATTTATTCAGTTTATAGATTGCTGCTAACCAAATTCGCTGCTTGTGTCCCTGTATTGTTTCAAACAACGTTTGTGGAACTGCATTTTGGTTTGTACCTCTGAAGCAGTATTTCCCAAACCGGTCCTCAGGGACCCACAGACAGTCCACATATTTCCTCCTACTGGGAGCTGAGAGGGAGCAAAAACCGTGGACCGTCTGTGCATCCCTGCGGACCAGATTGGGAAAAATTGCTCTAAAGCACAATCCGAATTTCATGGGATATCTTCCAATCAAGAGTGTTTTTAATGCACACTGACATGTACTGTAGTTACATGGTACACAGCCTTTCTTTACGTGGCACTCCATTCCAATAACATCCCAGGCAAGGATGCTGAGAAGGAGCATATAAATATCTAAATTGGGGGGGGGGGGGGGCAGCTGTGATGCAGGAAGTAAATGGACCAAAAGTACAGAAAAAATCTCAGCTAGGGCTATCGGTGAAGAAATCTGTGAAGAAAGTTTATTCCTGTTTCTGGTATTATAGTGCTGATCTGCTAATCCGAGAGCAAACCTCTATTCTGAGTCACTGAATGTCAATGGCTGTCCAAGGACTTATGCCTCTCTTGACATTTCCTAGACGTCAAGCTCAGGTGAATAATGGAAATCGAGTCACTGCAGGACCCCTGACACTGATGCGGGGGTAATGCAGAGAAATACAGGCAATTAACAATACTTCAGGCTGTTTTTATTTGTGTTAGAGTGCAGAGAGTTCAACCAAGATGAGAGCCTCTTTCTCTGCTGACAATCTGGACGATAAACAGATTAACCAATGACAGCAATGGTGTCTAATGACTCCTGCAAGAATACAGTCATGTGTCACTTAATGGGAGAGATACGTTCCGAGAAAGGCATCGTTAGGCCATTTTGTCGTCGTGGGAACATCGTGGAATGTACTTACACAAACTTAGATGCTATAGCCTACTATGGTAAAGCCTAAGTAATGATAAAAAAGTATCAGTATGTTAAATATATATACCAATAACATAGTTGTTTATTGTCATTATGAAGTATTATACCCTGCAAACAACTGTATGCGGAACATGTTAACACTGGCAACGGAATAAGTTTGTTTACACCAGCATCATCACAAACACGCAGGACATCGCGTTATGACGTTATGACGGTTAAGACGTTACTATGCGATTGGAATTTTCCGCTCCGTAATAATCTTACATGTTATAACGTCCATTATGATGTCGATTATGTAATCCGTCATTGACTGAAACATTATGCGAAGCGTGACTGCGCCCGCCCTTACACTGCCTGCAGTGGTCACTGTGATTTCCACAATTTCCCATTTCTCTTCCAGTGCCATGTGAATTATTAATTCATTCTAATGGTAGAATAAAGGCCCTTAACCATCAGTGCCTTAAAGTGGACATCCAACAGTACGCCTGGTCATCAGGGGTCAGACTACAATAACGGCTGTTAACCTTATCAACTATGCCAGAACGCTAACCGCTGAAATGAGCCCAGGTACAATGGAAAGACGTTTAATCAGTGGAATATATTTTATTCTGAGATGGAACAGAAAATGCATGATTAGCTACCATGCTGTCAATCTTTCATCTTACTGGAAACCAACACAAATCCTTGCCCACCTGCAAACAGGAGCTTGAACCTAAGCTGGTTAGACCATTTTAAACAAATGCACAATTGTCAGACAGAAGAACCTCGACGTGTACAACATGCCTGATGATGCAGTTTCCTGAAGTACCTGAAATGGACACCGTTGGCACAGAAAATCATGTCAATCATTGAAATTATTTATAGATGAACAAAATGGTACAACTGGGTGAAACACTACAGAGTAAAATTTTGTAAAGATATTAAGAAAGAGACTGCATTACATTACAGATTCCTAAAAAGTGACAAGTCATTTCTGTTTCTGGACTACTTCATGCTATCATACAGAAAGTAGAGATTTCACTTGCTTTATTAAAAACACGACAGTCGTGCTAATTCAGTCAGTGAGCCAATGTGTCTGCTAATGACAGGTTCATAAAGTCTATAAAAACTGCATAACGATCCCAAAACAAAACAACCTGCTACACGTACACACTGTACCGAGGCGGCCATCTCAAAGTGCTGTTATTGACTTTGAATAGCGGGCTCGGCCTGTGTAGGTGGGCTGTGTGGTGGGTGCGCCAGCGCAGTCCAGCTAATGAGCCTGTTAGCGTGATGCTAATTGGTCGGTCTTGAACACAAAGCACACAGCTGCTGCTGCTGGGATCAAACTAGACAAACACGAAACTTGAACAAATTACAGTATGATGAACAGAAAGTTTAAAAAGTTGTGCCCTGATAAGTACTCCCACCCCCCAAAAATATTAACCCCCCCCCAGTAGGAATTAATCTTTCTCCAGAGCTCACTGTGTGCACCAGGTGACGGTGAAGAGAGACCAGTATCTTCTGATTGGAGGGTGTGTGGGGCGGGATGATGGGACGCGCCCTGGATTGGCCGGGCGGAAAAAGAAGTGGGGTCACATGATGACACACTGGGTGGCCCCACAGCAGTCCTTCATGAAGGCAGCCCCCGACTTGGTAATGGAGAACTTCTTGGGTGAGGGACCTGGGGTGACCATGTTGGTGTTCATGAGTCCTTGGAAGCAGGAAATAACCATGAGAATCCAGTTCAGCCATATTTGCTTAGCAGACATGTTTTGTAAGCAAGTGTTCATTGCACACAAACCAACTACTAAACATTAAAATTAAAAAAAAATGGTCAGAGGTCCAAATTACTTATACAGCAGCAATAACCACTGCTCCATCCTGTACCTACACCAACAGCGCATACACCAAATGACAACTGTACCTATACAAACTGTACCCACACCTACAACTACTACAACAATAGTTACGACACACAACGCCTACACTAGGGCTGGGTGATAAAATGGTAATGATAATTATCACAATATAATTTTCTGTGACATGAATATGACAAATGCTCGATAAAAAGTATCATTTAAGACATGTTAATGATGTCACTTCCTCTGTGTCAGGACCAGCAATGGAGCACAAGTGCAGACACGGCCATATAAACACTAACAGGGGATTTACTGAACAAATAAGAGAATGCAATGTGGCAGGCAGACAGGCGGATGAAAGACAGCACAGTCAAAACAGCAGAGCAACTACCCAGACAACACAAATGGAACGTGGCAGAGCGAGAACCACTGCAGTAGCCACACTGGCAATTTAGAGAAGCCTACCACATGGAACAGCCTGGTGCTGCATATTGTAATTTCTGCCTAAAACTTGTGCCAACTAGGCCTGAAAATAATATGAATTTATTTCACCACTCAAAACATTGTCATCCAGCAGAACATACAGAATGCAAGCACTAACAGCACCAGCACCGACTTTAAGTTGCATCCTTGTTTGTTTCAAAACAAGCATTTTATTTTTCATCACCTGGTGGGTGGTAACTCTATTAGCAATGCTATACACCCCCCGTAAGGGGCAGCAAGGCAGTCAGAGAAAAAAAACAGCAATAAAATGTAGTGGCATATTGCTTAGTGTCACGCCCTATGACAAAATTGTATGACATCATTGTATTATTTATTTATTAAAATTAGATTTCAGTTTTTAAATATTCTGCATAAGGGGAATCTGTTTATAAAAAGGAATTTTAAGGATAAGAGGAGGTTAAAAGTAAAATGAAATAATGAATTATTACACCAACAGTACCTACACCAATAGTACCTACACTAATATTACCTACACCTGCAGAATCTACACCAATAGTACCTACACCAATAGAATCTACACCAATAGTACCTACTCCAACAGTGCCTACACCCACCATTACTTTAACACAGTTTCAGAAAATGACAGCAGCTATAAGCACATGACGGGCTCCTCCGTCTCACCCTGGTGCTGAGATTTGTCATCTGTGAGCTTTGCCAGTGGCTTCAGCTGGAATGCGAGGCGATCAGCCATCTCCTTATCCTCCTCCTGCTCCCTGTGGGGGAGGGACAATAGGCACCCTCCCAGTCATGGACAAATACTCACATTCACACTCCCCCAACATAAAGAAGTAGGATCTTACAGCCTTTGCTGGGTGCTTCTAATCCTCCTTTAAACATGAACCCTACTGACACGTTCATAAATATTTGAAAACACTGAGAAAATGTACAAAATGGTGAGGAAACACCAAATGACAATGTTCTGGAAAGTTCTTCTTATGTTTACTGTCAGGTGGCCTGTAGGTGGAGGCCTCTACTGAAACCTCTCCTGCCACAAGTCCTTGGGGACCTTGGCGGTGTTCCACAAAGCAGGATTTCTCAGTTAACTGGGCTAACTTAAGCTAGAAGTCATGATCGTCCAATAAGAGTTCAGGTACAGAGCATTCCTATTGGACGATCATGACTTCTAGCTTAAGTTAACCAGCTAACTGAGGATCATTGCTTTGTGAAACACCCCCTTGTCTTCCAGAGTTTGTTAGATAACTTTGCCGCCTTGGAGTCTAATAGGGACTCTCTTTCTGTTTCTGACTTCAACGCAGAAATAAGAGCCGACCTCAATCTCTCCACCTCCGCGTCGTCCACGAGAAAATCCCTCTTCTGGACGAGCTGATGGATCCTCTGAATCAGCTCATCTTCCTTCTGCTTGTCTGTCAACGTTTTGTCCTTCTCTGAAAAAAATGGGAGCTGCTTATTGGAGAGTCACAGCATGTCCATAAACTTACAATTTATATGCAAACTACTCAAGGGAAACAGTAAGTTTTTATTGAAAACAGAACGTGTCTCCAGGTAAACATACTGTCAAAAAAGTCACAAAGAACAGCCAGTAAAAACTACTGCATATTGATTAGTTTGTCAAAGCATGATGCACAGATATTAAGTACAGTGACCGAATTAGTTAATATAAGCATTACCAATGTGAATTACTGCTACACTACATCTCATCGAGATTATCTTGTGCATGCGGAGTAATCACCAAGGCTTTAGCTGGAGGGCATAAACATTTGTCCAGACCCCAGGTTTTTGGTACTAAACGGACCTTTATTTACGCCCACAATTTGGTAAGCAGGTTATTAATAGACCTAAAGTATTAGTGAGAGGTATTTCATGATGTGGGGCAGCATAGTTTGCACTGTTGCCTCATACCTCTGGAACCTGGGTTCTAGTCTCTTCCAGGGTTCCGTGTGTGGAGTTTGCATGTTACTCCCCACAGTCCAGAAAGAGGCTGAAACTAATTGGGGTTGCCAAACCGCCCATGTGAGTGTGAGCGTGCCCTGTGATAGGTTGGTGCCCTGTGATGGGTTGGTGCCCCATCCTGGGTGATTCCCTGCCTTGTGTCCTGTGATGGGTTGGAGCCCTGCGATGGGTTGGTGCCCCATCCTGGGTTGTTCTCAGCCTTGTGCCTGTAGCCTCCGGGATAGGCTCTGGACCCCCTGTGACCCTGACCAGCATAAGCGGTTCCAGAAAATGGATGGGGTATTATGATGCCCAAAAGTTAGTAATCTGTGTAAGCTTGTGCATCCTTATGTTTAATAAACGTGTCGGACTTAACAGCGAAAAGTTCCGCCACAACACAGACGTCGTTTTACCTAGTTTAACCACAATATTGCCTCTTGTTGAGGCTGCTAAGCTGTTCCTTTCTTCACCGGCACTTCGGTGCTTATCTCTTCCGTGATTTACTAAAAGAGCAGTATGTGACGTGCTCCACTAATCAAATTTAATAAACACGAAGATACACCAAAATCACACAGATTACTAATTTTTGGGCATCGTTTATATTTTAATCGTACTACTAATCTGCTTACCAAATTGTGTGTGTAAATAAATGCCCATATAGTACCAAAAAGCTGGCATCTGGACAAATGTTTCACCAATCATCTAAAGCCATAGTAATTATTGCGCATGCGTCATATAATCGAGATTATATCATGATATCGAGCAGCCCTAATGTGATGATATAATGCTAAGCCAGCAGCCCCCAGAAGGTGGCGCCCTAGGTGGCTATCTATGTTACCTAATGGGTTGACTGTCACTGCAGGGCCAATTTACATACATCTCCCATGTAGTCTTACCAGGTACAGCCATGATCTTCCTGAGCTCTTGTTTGAGGGCCATGATATCCTTGCACAAGTGGATGTCATCCATCCTGAAGGAGAAGGACACCTGGCTGAGATTAGGAAGGGGTCGATCCACATTTTTCAGTTTCGATCCGATTCCGATACACAACTGCCGATATCAATCCAGATTCCGATAAAAGAGCTTTTTAAATATTTTAAGATAATAATTTATTTATCCACTTTGAGGATACAGAACAGAATGCACTACAAGCAGCAGTAACAGCTCTGAAACCGCAGCCCTGTGTGGCTTAGCAGATTAGCACGCTGTGCCTATCATCAGAAGGTTACCAGATCAAACCCCAAAGCTGGCAGAGTGATTGCATCATTTGGCCCCAGAGTAAGGCCCTTAACCCCAGTCGCTCCAGGTACTGGCTAACCTGACTTTCTCAAAAACGTATACATTGCCTTGGATAGAAGTGCACGGCTTTTTCTCTAATCAAAGCAGGATCGAGCAGCACTCCAGTCAGACATCAAAGAACACCATCTCTGTACAACCAAAGTGCAGACATGAGCCCGTCAGCCCCGGGCGAGACGCTCCAAAGGCAGAGTCCCGCCCACACGGGTCCTCAAAGCCTTCCCATGATCCCTTCCCACAGACCGGCTTCGGGAATCCCTCTCCGGCTCGGCTGCTAGAACATTCCTTCGTCTCAGGCAGCAATCCGGGCCCCGGTGACTCATGCGCTCTCTGGCGCGTCACAGGCCTCTGCGGAGCTGCGCTCTCGTGACATAATTCTTCAGCAAACTGTTTCATGCTCAGCCCATCCAGTTCAAAGGCTCCGCCCGTCACGAGATGCTGAAATTTTCGGATTCATAAACATTCACTGGGAAGAATTTAAAATAAATCTGCTCACTTCTGCCAACAGGAAAAACTAGTAGATGTGAACATAAGTGACATCCTCAGCTGGCAGTTTAAGAAAATAATTTTATTAAAAGCACATGCTCAGGTGAATTGGAGTTACCAGAGTGAGAGTGTGTGTGTGTGTGTGTATGTGTGTGTGTGTGTACACTGCAATGCTGCCTTGTGTCGCCCCACACCCCCCCCCACGACCCTGAATAGGAGCAGCAGGTACAAAAAATGCACAGATGGTTTTGTGTACTGCTGTACAATGTCTTCTTTGACAATGTTTCATTTAAACGTTTTTACTGCAAGTGCAGCTTCACTGTGACACATGGCAGGTGCACTTCACTGGACTGCAATCTGAACCTCCTGTAGAGACGGAGTCAATGTATTCAGACACAGTCCTACTGTGTTAAGTTTGTCATGAGCCTAATTAACACAACTGAGCAAGCAGCTTTGCTGAGAAACCCCAGGATGTTCTGCTGGATGTCAGGAGTCTGAATTCAAACCACATCTTCAAAGCGGATACTGGAGGCTAATTATATCCAATCAGCAGCCTGCCGCAAAAGCTGTATCAAGCACACGTCTCTAATGCCGTTTCGAAGTTTAAGTGGTCCTCTGCCAGCCTCATATGAACGTTAGCCAGATGCTTACACGAGCTGCTGTCCGGTCAACCATGGAATTAATTGCTCTTCAAGGTCAAAGAGCACCGAAGAGTTCAGACGAAAATCTACAGCACAAAGCGATGAGGAGTCTGTAAGCTGCCAGGGATCTGCGGCCAGGTACCAACAGAGCGGCTAATGACCGGACGACCGGACTCGCATTAAGAACAAAGCGCCAGTTAATTTCCATGTGGACCCGCCCTCCCGCTCGCCCCTCTTCCTCCCCAGCAGTGGAGACACACTTCACTGTCCTTTCCAGCACGCTTCCCAGATCTGCTGCTGTACCATTTATCTATCGTTCCATTTTCAAAAAGTTGAAAATTACCAGTCTGAATCACGGGAGCTTCACCCTGGAAGCAAGCGACATGAACCAGGACAGACCTCGGACAGGTCGGCTGCTCACTCACTGCTCAGGGCAGTTTTACTTACACAAAAAATGTTCTGAGAGCAGAATGAAAAACGACTGATTCAGAGAGATAACCAGTTAGATTGTGGAGGAGGTGGGTTCAAGCAACTAGAAGAGGCGGGACCAATACATCTGATTGGTTGGTCCTGCTTCCTCTAGTTGCTTGGGCCCACCTTTTCTACAATCTGATTTGTTATCTCTCTGAACCAATCATTTTTCCTTCTGCCCTCAGAACGTTTTTTTTTTTTTTTAATAACTAAAACTCCCAGGAGCTCACACATCACGCTGTCCATCTATCCATCTATCAAACCATCCATTCCATCCATTTATATACACAATGGATTCAAATGAGTCAGCTTAACCACTGCATATGAGATGTAAGAGAACCCCAGCAACAGGGTGAACGGAAACACTCGCTGCACACACAGGGAAAGCATCCAAACCCATGATTTATTGGGGGGGCTCGTGCATCATCTCTAAATGTTTTCAACAGTACTGAAGCCTGACATCTTTCCTAAATCCTCACCTTCCTCTTCCTCCTCTCAATAAAATTTCACACTCAAAAAAAATATGCACGGTTTGAGTGGTGGTATACACCCAGAGAGCGCCACTAACAGACTTCACCGTGTCAACTCACATGAAGCGCAGCTCGGACTCACGGCGCACCAGGACCTCGCGGAGGCGCTGGACTCGCGCCATCTCCGCCTCCAGCTGCTCCGGCGACAGGGAGTTCTCCGACATGGACACTGTGTCCGACTGGGCTGGGACAGGAATAGCATGGGCCGGCGTCAGTCAGCTGGATGCTGTGATTGATCATGCCCCCCCCGTATCCTACGCCCCTGTGTTCGACATCCGAAGGTGGAAGCACTAGTGAGATGAGATGTGATGAAACATTTTCATGGTGGGGGAAGGGGAGTTGCATAAAGATTACTAAGCAAGTAATAAAAGTCGAAAAAATATTTATACTTTATATTTATGCTGTAATTAATAAGCACAGAGACACTATAAATTAGTCCAAGGTCATGCGTCTGGTTGCCGCAAACATGCCGGATGCGAGTGCGATCATTTAAGCGGCCACCGCCGCTTCTGTGCGGTTTAATTTCCCCAGCCATCAATCCCCGGTTTGTAATCGCATTTGCCTCCGGCCTGCAAATTCATTTGGCTGGTGCTGAAAACGCCAGTTGCCCCATCGCTGGGCGAAATCTCATTTATGTACTCCTCAGTGGTGGGACTAAATTACCATAGGCATAAACAAACTATTAATTAGAGATGCAGCGGACTGAGTTACAGGTGCCCATTGTAGGATCAATTTTAACATCCTGAAAAGGAGCGAATGCAACTGAAGCGACGGATGTTTCGGTAATAGGTTACGAGCGTTAATGATCCACAAAAATCAAACGCAGTGTTCAAAAGTTCCTTACGGGTCCACTGTCGAATTAGCCTAAATACTCCGAACCGCCCACTCAACTTACACATGTACAGCTTGCATTTGTAAACCCTATCACTTTGCCGCTAATTGCACATTGTGGATATTTATGATTATTGTTTATGTTTATTGACTCATGTCTTGTTTCTTGATACGCATGAGCCGTTTTTAATTACGTCTCTTAAAATTATGTCCCCTGTTTCAGTGCTTGAGCTGGGCGGCCATGCATTTCACTGCACAACGCCGTGAGTATAACTGCGTATGCGACAAATAAAACTTTAACGTGACTTTGACTTCTTAAGCACCATCTCCTATATTCGCACCGTAGAAAGACATTTAGCCTGTCTCGGGTGCAGACTAATGTAAAGCAGCACGGCAAAACGTAAACAGCCCTGCCCGCCCCTGTGCAAGACGAGATTAACGTCACGCGCGCAGGTATATGGAAGTGCAGTCCGTCCGCCCTTAACCATTAATGATAGGCTGCCAGAATTAAATGCCTTGATCAAACGGCGGCATGGCCGTCTACAGAGTCACCACGTTCTGAAATGTTAGTTGCATCACCTTTTCTTACTGGAATCCTTTTAAATACTCAGTCTACAATTTCCAACTACCAGCGAGACCACGGACGGCTCAAGCAAAGCGCCGCTTTGCTGCTGCTCAGGCTAAACAAAGCAGCCGCTATGCATATTATACTGAGGTGCACAGAGAATAACATGCGGCTCCCCGTCAGGTTCAACTACAGAGCAAAACACACAAAGGTGCCCCCAGGATAAGCTGACTGGCACTACGTGGACACGCCGCAGGAACATGCAGCGCATTCGTATTGTTGCATATTTAAGCCATAGCGCTCTGGGTGGCTCTCTCTATGCCAACCATGGACAGTAGTAGGAAAAAAACAGCCTAGCTGGTCCATGTTTGACGTTATATGGACGATCAAAGCGGTTTGTGCGGTCTGATCACTAAGCGGTACATTAATTATTATTGTATTGCAACTCGCAGCACATGCAATCACAGTGTGACAGCAGCTTGCTGACACGCATAGAAACGAAAACAATATTTAAACTCCCCATTCGGACATATAAATCGGGCTATTCGTTGCTCATAATCTGCAGGACGCTCACATTTGTCTCCCGGCCACGCAGTCGTCTGCACAGATCCGTAGCTCCTGGGCGGTCGGCTGCTCTCCGAAATAGACTTCTTCATTTCCATGACCTCCGCGGGTGTGTTTTTCGTTAAATATGCCTCATGCAGAGGAGCCGGACTCGCAGTGAGATTGCAGTGGTGTTCAAGAGCGGTCGGTGTCGCGTAATGCGTCCCTGCATCCGTGCAGCGTGCCCTCTCTCTCCCGTGAACCGGGGCAGACTGGGGCTGCCGCGCAGATGATGCCTACGGCTCCCGGAGGGGCCACGGCGCCTGCGTCGAGGGGACTGCATAGGGGAAAGCGGACAGCGCTCCCACATGCAACCACGCAAGTCGAACTTAGGGCATATGAAATAAAGCCTTTTAGATGTCTGGGGAATATGCGTCATATTTATACTAGTCCGCAACCAGGATTGTGATCTACAGGTTGAACAGTAATGCAATAATATTACAGAATAATTGGTAAGTTTGCTCTCAGGTCCTCTGGAGTTCTTTGTTCGCCTTTAGCCCTTATGCTGTCCGAAAGATGCTGGGTCAGTGAAAGTGAAAGGCAGTTTCTAGGTGACCACTGGGGTTGCTTAACAGCAAATTCCAGGCTGTTTTTTGATGTCAGTCCACCACTGTATTGTACGTTTAACAAATCTGTCCATAGCAATAGCTGTAAAACGTCATCATTACCTTTATTAGAATTAATGAATAGTTTTGAATCAGGTCTGTGGCTACCCGGAATGGGTTGTAGTTTTATTGTAAATACTATAGTTTTTTGTGTTGCTGTTCTTGGGGGTCTCTCTAGGGGTCAGAATTATTGATGGATTGATAATATCCTTAACAGCAGCAAACATTCACTTTATAAGGTACACTTGTTCAAATGCTCTTTGAAGCAAATATCTTATCAGCCAATTATATATCCGCAGCACAGTGCATAAAATCATGCAGATACAGGTCAGGAGCTCCAGTTAATGTTCACATCAAACATCAGAATGGGGAAGAAAGGTAATTTAAGTGACTTTGAATGTGACATGGTTGTTGGTGTCAGATGGGCGGGTATGAGGGTTTCAGAAACTGCTGATCTACTGAGACTGCTTAGCATTTCTGGTGAAGAAACAGTAACTCAAATAACCACTCGTTACAATCACGGTATGCAGAAGAGCACCTCTGAACACACAACATGTCAAACCTTGAAGCAGATGGGCTACAGCAGCAGAAGACTGCACTGGGTGCCCCTCCGTCCAGCTAAGAACAAGAAACTGCAGCTACAGTGGGCAGAGGCTCACTAAAATTACACACTGGAACAACACTGCCTGCTCAGGTCAGTGTCCTGCAGTGACATTCTGATGGTACAGTGAGAATTTGGCATAAATGACATGAAAGTGTGAATGTATTCTGTCTTGTATGAACAATTCATGCTAGTGTTGGTGGTGTAATGGTGTGGGGGATATTTTCTATGCACACTTTGGGCTCCTTAGTATCAAGTGTACAAGGCTTAAATGCCACAGCCGACCTGAGTATTGCTGTTGACCATGTGTATCTCTTTATGACCTCAGTGTACCCAGCTAATAATGGTTACTTCCAGCAGGACAACATGCCGTGTCGCGAAGCTCATGTCATCTCAGACTGGCTTCTTGAATGTGACAGTTCACTGCACTCAAAGGGCCTCCACAGTCACCAGATCTCAATCCAATAGAGCACCTATGGGATGCGGTGGAACGAGAGATTCTCGTCATGAAGGTGCAGCTGACAATCTGCAGCAACTGCGTGATGCTATCAAGTCAACATGGACCAAAGTCTCTGAGGAATTTTTCCACCTTGTGGAATCTATGCCATGCAGAATGAAGTCAGTTCTGAAGGCAAAAGGGGGTCCAACCTGGTACCAGCAAGGTGTACCTAATAAAGTGACCGGTGCGTGTATATTCTCGTTTTGTTATATTGATTTTGATTTGTCTGCAGTGTAATAAACTTAGCTGTTTCCTAGTGTGCATGTAAATATAATCTAATACTTTATTGCCATCCTACATAAGAGTTTCTTCCATTGTGATTGAACATGTCAACATTAAATCATTATTTGCAGCGTTGATACATTTTCCAAAAGCAATACAAACAATCGACTGTTGGTTGGATGCTGGGCCGTTTCTTTTCACTTTATTTACCGCCAATGTGACAGTCTGCACCTCCACCCACTAACTTTTTTTGTTATTGAGAACAAAATGAAATGTCTTCTCACCCAGTCGAGTGTACATTCTACATTCTGTGTGTCTTTGGATAAATGGGGCGAAAGCAAGAAAAACAGTTTGGGCGCTTTCATTTTCTTAAAGTAAGCAAGTCAAGTTAATGGGAAAAAAAAGTCATTTGTTTTGTGGAATCTATAGTGTCTTGATGACAATCTAAAATCCAGTTCTGGGATTTATGTTGCCTGCCCTCTCACTGAAATGAAAAGGAACCAGTCCGGTGCATGTTAGTTGGCTGCAGGTTATAAGCAGAAGTAAAATGAAACAGAAATGAAGTCTCTGTTGTCTGAGTCTCTTTATATGTTTTAATAAAAACATTACAGGGACATCCTTGCAGCATTTGTTTTCCACACGTTTTTGTTTCTGTGGAGAAATCGTGTAAGATCTGTCAGGGGGACCCCCAGGGCCCCAAACCCATCAGCTTACTGGGAACATGCCCAGTGCGGCAGCTGGCCCATCCAGCCATGGCGCCCGCGATAAAAGTGCTAATTATTTGTGGTACGAACTTCTTTGTAGATCCAGCCCCCTTGAGGTAAATATTAGTAATGCAGGAAATATTTTTGCTTGGTCTCCAGTTTGTGAGTGACCTGTAAAGGAGTTACTGTTTTTAAACACATTTATAATAACTGTATATCATATATTGTTCATTATTAGATACTATGTATATAATGCCTATATGAATAGTGCATGTGTGTGTGTTTATGTGTGTATTATTATTTTAGAACCACACACATTCTCAGACATAAACACAGAAGCTGATGTTTTGTGCACTGCTGGAATAAACAGCTGCCTCATTGACCTCATTGTCATTTCACCGCATTTCAAAGTCAAGGCTTATATGTAAACCTTAATTTTTCCACATAATTAAAAAAATATACATACCTTCAAGTCTTTAATTGGCATAATATAGTAAAAGTACCACACCTACAATAATAAAATATTTTTAATTACTGTTACTATTCTATGCTTAACATCTATACTTTGGCCGAAAGCCATGACACATAGCCAAGAAATACAGGCTGATCATCGCTCATTCAACAGTTTTTACATGCTTGTGAAAATGCCTCTATTAGAAACCCGTCATTAAGTTGTTGTACATTCGCTTAACGAGCCAGAAATCCATATTCCACTGGAATAATACATCAATAACAGCACGGCTCATAGTTCAGATAATGTGACTCTCCACTGTAAGATATAAATGAGAGGTTTGCAGAATATGGAGAAAGGAATAAACAGATCTAAAATAAGGATACTTAGGCCTAATTGTTATGCTTTGATCGTCTTATTCCACCCATTATGTATCTACTAGAACAGTACAATTGTACAATACAGTACAATTATGGGAAAATGGTGTCTGAGCTACTAGTTGTACCCAGACACGGTCTAGTGAACTGTAAAATAATGGGTGCTGTAGCATTATCTTCAAGTATAAGGGATTTAGATTAATGGCAATTGCTTGTCCGCTTGGATGAACAAATTTTTCAAGTAATAAGGCAAGCTTTTTGTGTGGGACCTGGGCACCTGGGGAGACAAAACAGCTCCACCCCCAAGGACACACCTGAACATTTGAGCACACTGGCATGCAGGACGGACGAGCGAGTATTGATGGCAGCTAACGCAGTGCGTACAGGAGCGGTCGAAGGCATGGATTGCAGGGGTTGAGTCCAGCCCCCCCAAAGGGTTACTTATCCTGTTTGTAGTCCAGGGTCGGGGGCTCCTTCCAGGGGCTGAATATCCAGGCCAGAGCCAACATAATGGGGCAAGAGGAAGCCACAGCAGCCCATGAAGGGGGTATGCAGGTATAAGGGTATGAGGACAAAGTTCAAGAACTGGCAGGAGGAGAAACGCTTAAGGTCTATCAGGCTCGGTTCCCGTCTGGCCCTGTCACATTTGTTTTGGCCCCATTTGACCAGCAGGTGTCGCTGGCCATCCTGTTCCCTCTATCTTGTAGCCCTAAGTCCCTAATGTGTTTCCTTGCACCCTATGCTGCTTTGTAGCTCTATGGGTGGAGTGAGTGGCTTGGAAGCTGGTACTCCCCCAGTCATGGCTTACCTCACCTGTTTTGTTTGAGGCTTTGAGGCTTACCTCACTTGTTTTATTTTATCAGTGGTGTTTTGTATTGTTTATCTCTGTTTTTGCTTTGTATCCTTGTTTTTGATTTTCCCTGTACCATTCCCTGCCGTAACAGGGTCAGGGTGATGGTGCAGACATCAGAGCATTACATTTTATACACATACACCCAGGACACATGGGTACTTATACTATAAAGCTGAGGCATATTCTTAGCTGTACATTAGTCCAGTCTAAACTTTTCACATTAAATAAATAGCATTTTCCACTGTAGTGTTAGTCTACAGTTCACATTTATATGTTAATGCTCCGTTTTAAAGTTCCTTGCAAATTCATAAGCACACGTAATCTGAAATAAATTCATTTGCCACGTTTTCAAAGTAGGCTAATCTGCCGTGATTAAGAGGTCACCTTGACATGCACTTGTAAACCTACCCTGAAACTGGCACAAGAATTTCACTGTGTTCCCTTGAACGGAATAAAGCCCGAAACTTGACTTTTGTAGTAGCAGCTGTTAACAAGCTATAGGTATGTGTAGGAAAATGTAGGTTTGCTTCTAATTGTGGAAATTTGGTTTTAAGGATAATGGATGTTTATTGTCATTCCAAAACATGTTGTGCATGAAGGGAATGAAATGAGGTACTCAGGTACAGTGTAGCAGCAATAAAACAATAGAAATCAAACCCAGAACAATAATTCAATGATTAAAATTAAGGTAAAAATAAAGAATAAAAATAAAATAGTAGCATTGGGATAAATAATAACAAGTAATTTCATTAATTAATAATTCTGTGTACATCAATTTAAAAATGAAAGGCAGGTGAATATCTTACTGCATATGATGAAATTCATTCATTCATTCATTCATTCATAATCCATCCAGAACATCTGATCTCACAGGATGTCAATCGACTCTTCACTAAAGTGAACAAGAACAGGACAGGATAAGGCATTTACTTTTGATGCAGTCATCGAAATTTTCAGAACAGTAATTAAGCAGATGGCCGGTAAAATGTAACTATACTCGCCATATGAAGTTACATCTCTTACCGTCTGCGTGGACTATAATTGGGCGCACGCGGGTATGGAAAATGGATGGACGGATATATGCAATTAAGTGTTACTGATTTGCAGCATTTAACTCTCGCTCTCCATCTGCTTTCTACCTGCATGTTATAACAGCGGAGGTCGAGCAAAAAGAACGGGGCGCCGGAGGGGGCGGGATCGTGACGTCACGTGACGTGGCCGCTGCCAGCGTGGAACACGAGGGGAGGGGGTTATCCCGGAAGTGCGGCGGCCACAGGGACCTGGAGGGTCAGGAGCTGTTAGAGTCGCTGCCCGGTTTGGCTGTCAAGCAGGCGGCGTGGGCATCCTCAGCGTTTGCTTCCCGGCCCGAACCGGAGCTCCCGCCTGGACCGGACCGCCGGAGTCATGGAGGCGCCGATAGAGCAGGTAGCCGCGGGCTGGTACTGCGGAGATTCGGCATACCGCTAATGTGCTAGCTAGCCAGAGCCGAAGTGCATAAATAAACCCGCTCCCAGTAAATGTCGTGTCAGCCCGCTGTAGTGTTATGTTACCCTTCCTCTGGTACGCGACTGGAAAAAGGCGACGCGACAGTGGAAGTAAATTGCGAGTTTAGATGTGTCAAACCCGGATCTTGGACGGGGGCTCGGTACTTCCTAGCCGCTCTCTTTTACGTGTTGAATCATTGACCTGTGCGCGTTTTCCGGGTGTCGCTTGATGGACGGGCGGTTGCACAGGTAAAGCTGTCACTCTGAAGGGGACACTAACACAGCCCATCGATTTTGCGCCAGCCAGGCTACAAACATCGTGCTCTTGCGAGCAGATGGACAGATGGGGAAAGAGGACATTCAGAGGATCTCATTCAGGGCATTTTTTTAGCTTAGTTGTTTTCATTAGTCATGGTTGCTCCCTTCAGGAGAGGATGTAATCCCGAAGGGATGGGGGAGGTAGCTGGTGCCGTAAGTTCTTGTATGTCTTTCAAGATAGGTGATTTTTAGATAGGGCTTTGTAGAGCTGGGAATATGCAGTCTCTTAGATATGACGGTTTTAGAGTTAAATTTAAAGTTCCAGTTGTTAAAAATAATTGGCAAAACTTTTTAAAAAGCATATTTTAAATGGGAGTCTGATGATAAAATATTTAATGGCTTGAATAATAAAGCTACCAGTTGCAGACTGGTAACCATGCGTCATTTACATTTATTTACTAGATTGTTTTGTTCAAAGCAATACACACGTGAAAGTTAGAGAATAGAGTCAGACAGTGTCCTCTGAGCACCTGGCATTAAGGGGCTTGCTCAAGAGCACAGTGGTGACGTCACTATATATACAGCATATGCTGTCTCTTTTGAAGTTTTCACAGATACATGCAGAAGGTGAATGCAGTGACCACAGTCAAGGGGATGGCTGATGCTGCTGGCTGCACAGATCTGCAGAATGAAGTCGTAAACTGTGCTTGGGAGGAGATACTTTCACTCATGATAGGATCTATGTGAATCACACAATCACCACAGTCCTGGCAGAATACTATTACGATTTGCCAAATAGTACTTAGAAATAGGCAATATACAACTATAACTAATTTTCACTTAAGTATCCTTAATTGGCACTTTGTTGAAACTCAGGGTATCTGGTTAATTCCAGTTATTACTGGAATTAAAAGTGATCTGTCGTGATTAGATTTATAACTGCAAGCTTAGTAAGTATGGAAAAGGAGCTGAATTTGCTGTTTCTTTGCGAAGCAGTGAGATGTTATGTCTTGCTGTCCCCCATAAACGTGATAAATGATATCTTCCTGTTATCCATGTTAACGAGCCATCAGACGGCCTTCGTGGCTCCATGTCGATGGAGGCTGACGCAGTTCCCCTCTCTCCTCTTCAGGCACCGGTGGACCCCATGCTTGCTGAAATGGGCGAGAACCTGAACAAGGCCATACAGATCCTGGAGGATGGCCAGAGGTTTGTTGGTTTGCGTTCCCTCGCCCCCTGCACCGTTTCGTTCTTCTGAAGTACGATTTTGGCGACTGCAAGGCGGAGCCCGCGCACAGGCCTCTTCAGGAGGCCCCGCGTGACCTGCTGTGGAAAGTTCCACGTGTTTCTCTCCTCGTTTCTCTAGGGAGATGGCAGACGACAGAGAGAAGAGAAAGTACAGCCGGAAGGACATTCCGGGGCCCCTGCAAGGAGGGTAGGGGGCAATCGAGCGCTTATGGAGACTTACTGTGGTTTTTGGGGTATCAACATTTAGGCAACCTGCAGTGTGAAGCCTACCGGCAGGGTAAACTGCAGGTGACATGATCCTAACCAAAATATCCACTGTGCTGTGCGGTGTGGCTTGGCTCCTCGTAACGGCAGCTGGCTTGGTGTGTGTGTTTGTGCCCCCTCCAGTGGCCAGGACGTGGCGAGCATCCTGCAGCTGGTCCAGAACCTCATGCATGGGGATGAGGAGGATGGCAGATGGGAGCACCGGTAAGAGGTCCCTCCCCCCCCCTTACTTGATCTGTCGTGATGAAGGCAGGAATATTAGAGAAGTCTGCTAGCATCAGCGATGGCCACCAGTATCTCATGGGCCCAGCATACCAGTTACTGGATTTGCTATGAGTTAGAGTGATAGCGGTCTTCATGGTTGCCATGGTTTATGGTGATGGTGGTCACCAGGGTTGCTGTGGGTTACGGTGTAGCGGCCTCCAAGGTTGTCATGTGTTACGGCGTGGAGGTCTCTAGGGTTGCCGTAAGTCATGGTGATACCCCTGTGTCTTTCCAGCAGGATGCAGAATGTGGGTGAGCAGGGTCACATGGCCCTGTTGGGCCACAGCCTGGCCGCCTACATCTCCGTGCTGGACAGGGAGCGATTGCGCAAGCTGACCACCCGCATCCTGTCAGACACCACACTCTGGCTATGCCGGCTCTTCAGGTATGACCACCCCCCCACCCACCTCCCCCCCCGGGTGCCCCTTGAGAGTGGCTGTTTATCTTCCCTGATTTCAGGGTAAAGCACAGTGCTGTTTCCGTTGTGCTGTCTAGCTGATTTCATTGCCACTCTGGCAGATATGAGAACGGATCGGCGTATTACCACGAGGACGACCGTGAGGGTCTCCTCAAGGTCTGCCGGCTCGTCATCCACTCGCGCTATGACGACTTCGCCACCGAGGGCTTCACCGTGCTCGGCTCCCGACAGCCTGTCGTATACCAGAGCGCCGCCTGCCGGACAGGGCTGGGGCAGTACCTGTGCAGCCAGGTCTGATGATCATACAAAGAGGCCAGATTTGGGATTTTAAAGACCCTAACAGAACACAGTCTTCTGATTGTGGTCTAATGTTTCACTATGTTCTTCGGTCGAAAATGTCCAGATGTTGTCTTTTTGTGAGCTTGGTAGGGGTGCAGCTTCTCATGCCTGATCTAGCTGTGAGGTTGGTTGGGGTGCAGCTTGTCCTGTCTGATCTGGCTGTGAGCTTGGTTGTAGTGCGGCTTGTCATGTCTGACAGAGTATCTGTTTCCACAGTTGGGTTTACCCCTCTCCTGCCTGTGCACCGTGCCCTGTAACACCATGTTTGGATCTCAGCACCAAATGGTAAATATGGCTCTTCTCCAAAGGCCTGGAGTCCTTTCTTTGGACAGAACCTCATTCTGGATTGGATTTGCTGGACATCCTGTTTGTTTTGCTTTGCAGGATGTTGCCTTGCTGGACAGGCTGATCAAGGATGACATGGACTCCGGAAAACTCCCCTTAGTGCTGATAGCCAACGCCGGTTAGTATGGAAGCTCCTCATAGATTCTTTGTTAGCTTCTCGTAGAATGATTTGAGGTTTTCCTTTGAAAAGACCACCGTGTTCTGCATGGGATTGAGTACACGTTCTCACCTTGGTAGGATCTCCCGGCGCGGGGCACACAGACAAGCTGAGCCGCCTGAAGGAGCTGTGCCTTCAGTACGGCATCTGGCTTCATGTGGAGGGGTACGTACTTGCTGCCGGACACTTGCTTTCCCAATTCAAGTCTCGAGTCAGATTCCCGCCAACTCCACCCTGATGTTGCATCTCCATTTCCACCTCCAGAGTCAACCTGGCGACCCTCACACTCGGCTGCGTCACGTCTTCAGTGATGGTATGTCTGCCTGGAGTTCGGGCTTCTGGGAATTCCACCCCTCGGAATATTCTCTGGTATTCCATGCTGTTTATGTGTACCTGGACATCATCATCCATTCCTTTCTAGGCAGCCACTAAAGCTGACAGCATGACCCTGACCCTGGGGCCATGGTTGGGCCTCCCCGCGGTTCCGGCCGTCACACTCTACAGGCACGAAGATCCTGCCCTGGTCAGTCAGGCCCATTTCAGGCAGCACTGTACACTATTATGATGACTGTCACCTTCCATAACACCGCTGATGACATCATCCTCGCCGGTCACCCCACAGTCTCTAGCAGCGGGCCTGACCTCCAGCCAGCCGGTGGAAAAGCTCCGAGCCCTCCCCCTCTGGCTGTCCCTGCAGTACCTGGGGCATGATGGGATAGTGGAACGGATCAGACATGCCTCACAACTGGTAAGCAGTAGCCTCGAGGCTGTTAGCGCCACCACCAGGCACCGGACAGTGAGAGTGGGGGGAAAAAAAATCATTTTCTGTTTCTGTAGAGCCAGCAGCTACTGGACCATTTGAAGAAGCAGGCTTCCATCAAGACAACGGTAAGCGGCTACTAAGCGGTTTATTTATTTTATTTTTTTTTTTTTAAAGTGCGGCTTTGCGAGTTAGCCTGATCCTCTGCTGGCTCCTGTCAGATCTCGGGTGTCATATTTAAGCAGCTAATCCCCTGGCTGCATTCAGTATGCAATCGCTGCCTCACCGGCCACACCTCCTGCGTGAGGCCTGACTGTGAAATGCTGCCGCCGTTGATCCGTGACAGCACACACCTTCTCCGCGTCCGTTCTGCACGGCCGACACCCCAGCATCCCCGTGTTCGTGTCGTGAGTTCGCTTTTATCAAGCGGGCCCGTCTGAGCTGCCGCCCCTGTCTAAAGATGACCTCGCGGATTCGGGTAAAGCCAGTGAAGGGCCACGTGGCGGAGAGGGCATGACCTCGTCCCTGGCGGCCCTGGTGAGCTCAGCTGCGCTTGATTTCAGGGCATGACAACTCGATTCCGGGTCCCTCCCATCTCCGGGGGCTCTCTGCAAGACGTCCTGGGTTCCCTCGTACTGTCCATTGTAGGTGGGCCCCGCCCTGTGCCTGCTCACGCCCTCCTGCCCCCCCCCCCCATCCTCGCCATCATGCTTACTCACGCTCCTGGGGCAAGCAGAGTCTCAGATGGTGCTCGAACTTGGGCTCAAGCAGCCACAGCAGTTAAGACTCATTGTGTTAAGTATGCAAGTATCATTTGTGCCTTTTGGATTCTGTTTTTTTTGTTGTTGTTGTTTAAATGTTGTAGCAAAACCAGCTGTATCACTTAAAAGTGGTCGGTCAGCATTCCTAAGGTAATACTGGTTTAAGCTGAAATAGACATTGATGACTTAAGAGCATTATTTAGTGAATAGTAACTTAAAAATCAACATGGCAGGTAAGTTGATTTTCCAGAATACTCTGTGCTCCATAATGAGAAAGGGATTTGAAGGGCAGGGGCGGTGTAATGGTGAAAACCAAAGGGCACATGCGTGAATCCGTAGAGGCCTTTCCCGTGCAGCTGCACCCTCTCCTTGTCCCCTGCGTGTGGGACAGGCAGGGGTCACGACCCCACCGCCCTGCATGGATCAGACGAGGGTTTGCTCTGCATGAACGCACCATGCATTCGGTGGTCTCATATCACCAGAGGACTGTCACACGGTGACGTCTCGGCTGGAGCTAAAACGCCGGGCAGCCTGTTTATCAGACATCCACACTTGTCAGGTTTATTTCTTTATTTTGTTTTTTTTTTTTTTGGGGGGGGGGGGGGGGGGCGAATTAAATTTCTACATTGTTTTTGAGGAACATAATCATATGGAACATGTTTTTTGAAAAGTCAGAGGCACAAAAATTGGCGCAATCCGCTCAGTAATTTGGCCCATGGATGTCACTGTGAAGACAGTATTTTGTGAGATGTGGGTATGACATCATACATCTGGGCTGAGAGAGAGAGCATCACCAGCTGAAGACCGGCATAGTCGAAGCAAAGCAAGCTGTTCATATCATAAACCGCTAATGGCATCATCATGCACCCAAAACACCACCTCTGCTGCTTGGGTGTAATGTTGCACAGGTGCCTTCATTTTGCATGGATGACAGTAGGGCTGTGCGATACCATCGCGACATGCTCTCGATTACATGGCTTATGCGCAGCAGTGACCAGGGCTTTACCTGGTAGCTGAAGCATTTGTCCGGACGCCAGTTTTTCGCCACGATACGGACGTTTATTTACACCAACAATTTGGTAAGAATATTAGATGTTAGTCAATAGTATAAATTCGCCATATCCTTATGGTTAATAAACACGTGGGACTTTAAACTGCTAAAAGTACCGCCACACAACCAACCTCTTTTTACCTTGTTTAACCACAATGTCTTCTCCTTCAAAAGATGTTTGTGGCTGTTGATCTGTTCCTTTCTTCACTGCCACTTCAGTGCTTATCGCTTCTATGATTTACCAAAAGGGTAACGTGACGTGCTCCGCTAACCAAATTTAAGAAGCATAAGGATACACTGAATTTATACAGCTTACTAACTTTTGGCCGTCACGATACATCTCTCATTAATATTTTAGGCATACTACTAATCGGCTTACCGAATTGTGGGTGTAAGTAGACGTCTTTATAGTAGGTAGAAGCTGGCATTTGGACAAATGGTCGCCCGTCATCTAAATCCCTGGTGATTATCATGCATGCGGCATATAATCTCGGGTACATCACAATATGATATCGTGCAGCCCTAAATGACAGTTGTGCTTGACTTTTGGTGCTGTCCGAACATGCTGGGGGTGGGGTGGGGTTGAGTCTTACCCCTGAGACCCTGAGCCCGTCTCTTTTGCCGCTCGGTCTGCCAGGTGGAGGATGAGCTGAATTCGCCAGTGGTGGTGTTCAGGTTCTCCCAGGACAGCAGCACAGGTGCGTCTGCAGCTTTCTTGTTCTTATCCTTCGAATGAGGAGCTGAGGCTCAGTCAGGTTCCGCGGCCGAGGTGTGACTTGTGTCCCAACCTTCCCAGCATCCAGTGTGGGTTCAGCGGAGGGCTGCCTTGGCTGGGAGAGGGAGGTGCAGGACTCCCTCAACAGATGGGTAAGGCACCTGGACGACAGAGGGTGCTTCTGCTGAATCCTGACCTCTCAGGGGTTTTTACCGGAGGACTGCATTTGTACACATGTGACTGCCATGTCCCGCCCCGACAGCTGGGTGAGCGGTTGGTGCAGCTGGTGCCTGCCAGCGGCGTGGACGTCGTGGACCTGGAGGACGAGGGCACCTGTGTGAGATTTAACCCATTGATGACTGCCGCAGGTATGGTCCCGAACCTTCTCGGAAAACCTCTGAGCCTGCCCCCACCATAACTGTACATTGAGGCCCCGCCCTATTGACTTGGGGGGCGTGGCTTGTGTGGGTGTGGCCTGAGCAGATGTGCTGTGTCCTCCTCAGTGCTGGGCACGCAGGAGGCCGACGTGGAGGCCCTGGTGGCCAGGTTGACAGAGATAGTGCCCCTGCTGAGCGCAACACTGCGCCTCCGGCAGGAGTTCAGGGAGGAGGTGTACCGGCACGCCACCCTTGCCTACGTGGAAGACCTGGGCTGGCCGGGCCTGGGGGCCATCAGGTCAGAGGTCGGGGTCCAGAGCTCTGATGGGGGCAGGGCGAGGACCCGGTTTGTATGAAAGCGAGGTAACGACTGCCCTTCACAGATACCTGCCCAGGAGTGAGGAGCCAGACGTGGGCAGGAGGCAGCAGGAGGTGGAGAAGGTCAACAGTGACCTGCTGAGGAAACTCAAGGAGCTGGATGCGGACCTCAGTTTCTCCACAGGTGTGTCCACGAGGTCTCCTCAGGAAGTAATTAAGGAGTTTTTAAGCAAGGTCCCTCCTGAAGTGTCCGTTGGTAACAGAACTTAAATAACCAGGAGATGACGCCCTTTCCTGACAGGCCCGGAGTTCGGCCCAGAGAAGAACTGCGTCTTTGTCGGCATGGCAACGGAAGACCTGGACGTGGCGGAACTGGTGAAGACGATCGCATCACTGGGGAAGGACATCGAGGAGAGCGGCAAGGTGAGGCCGCCATGCTGAGGCCCAGAGCACAAGGCTGGTATGATCTCACATCAGACGTGTAATGGCTGTTTAATAAGACCTTAAGCTAAGCCCCTGGCACGACCCCACCCCCCAGTTACTGGAGAATATGACGGAAGTGGTGCGCAGGGGCATTCAGGAGGCGGAGCTGCAGCTGCAGAAGGCCAGTGAGCAGAAGCTGATGGAGGAGGTTTGTGTGGGCTCTGGGATTCCGGACCACCTATCGATCGGCATCCGCCTTCACTGTCCTAACACATCTCTCTCTCACCACCAGGGGGTGCTGCGGCAGATCCCGCTGGTGGGCTCCATGCTCAACTGGTGGTCCCCATCCCAGAGTTCTGTAAAAGGCAGGACGTTCAACCTGGCTTTAGGTATGGATGCTCCTCCTGAAACGCTACGATCCCGGAATTCCCATCTTTGGACTCGCACACCAGAGCCCTGAAACTGTCTATGTTGGTCACCTAAAGGTTCCTTGGACACCACAGAACCCACGTACTCCAGCATGACCCAGACGGGAGGGGAAACGCCCCCCGCCACCCCCACATCCACCGTCTCCAAGCAGTTGCCAGGTAATGAACCTCACTATGACGTCGGGGCCAGCGGTGTTTACCTTTTTGTATGGGGCGTTATGGACTGTGTCTCTATCATGGAGATCCATGGGTGGTCTCCTTCTGCACTGTCAAGCCGAAAGGTAAATCGGCTCGATAGACACAAAGATTTCCTACTCTGAAGCTCCCGATCCATGTTTATGATGCTGGTTTTCCTCAGGAGAAGGACTTGCACTATAGTGAACGTGAGGATTGATAGGATCAGCCATCAATATCAGTGATGCCTCCCACCCCCCCCNNNCCCCGTCTTATCACAGGGCAGAAGCTGTTTCGCCGGGGGCACAGCAGCTTCAACGCCCCCAACAGCACCAGCTTCCTGAGTCCCAATGAGACGTCCCAGAGCTGGGAGCCCCAGGACGACTCTACTGGGCTCCCCCTGCAGGCGGAGCCTGTCCTCACAGAAGCTGACGCCCAGGCTCCAGAGTCGGGATTCCATCTCAGATAGGGTGACCGACTGTGGAGCATGGTGTAGGACCGTCAACCAGGAAGCTGCTGAGAGACCCTGGGGGGGTGGGGGGGTGCCCTCTGGTGCTCAAGCAGCCGGTTAACAAGTTCGGGGAAAGCGAGACGGCTAACATACGGGCGCATAGCGACAAGGATGGAATTAACATCTGTGTGTTTTCTTTTATCCCTCCTAACCTTAACTTAATCACTTTGTAATCGAGAATGTACACAAAAGTAAAATGTGATTGAATGAGTAGTGGAAAAGCAGATAATTTTGTGACAGGTGCTGGAGTGGGGTACACTGGAGAGGGGTATAGTTTTTATGTCATTTCCCAGCTGTCATTTACAAGCTGTCATCAACACTGTTTCACCTGTCCAGTTACACCCGCTTCAGCCTTTTTAACATGTGCACTCCCTGAGCTCAGTTGAAGGAATCATTAGCTCCTAGATATTTATCTCTGAAGAAATAATCTCGTCTCTTGGGCCAGTGTTACCCAACCCAGTCCTTGGGGAACCCCGGACAGTCCACATTTTTGCTTCCTCTCAGCTACCAGCGCACCTGTACCAGGTATTCGGTGTTCCTGACTGGCTGGGAGCTGGGAAGGAGCAAAAACGTGGACTGGCTGGCGTTCCCCGAGGACTGGCTTGGGAAAGACTGTATTAGACAACACTGAAGACACTGGCTGTGTGGTTGTCTTAGACCACTTTCCGTTTTTATATTTAATCTAGGTAAAGAGACTGACTGGGGAATGAAGTTTATATTATCTGGGAACATTGAATTTGCTGCACTTTTTCAACTGCTCTTTATTTAACTGGATATTGATTTAATAATGTTTTAGATTAATTGTTCTTTCCGATTTTTATTTAATATGATCTGGAGCCGATCGTTTTTTTTTCCTAATCAAAATAAATAGTTTGTTTACACTTTCTGCTTATTTAAAATAATCTGGAGCCATTTTCCAGTTTTTAAATAGAGTAGTTTTTCTTGTTGGCCCTATAGTCAAATGTCTCATGTATTGGCTGTCTTGTGTGAAGCTTCATCGGGATTGGTTTGGCAGAGGGGCCGTTGCCCCTCCTACTCTGTGTCCCTTGGCCAGTCGTGTTTCAGATGCTTGGAGTGGGCAGTATAGTAACAGGATTTTCCTAATTTTGCCTTTGATTCAATTTCTTTCTGTTTGTGCCAAAACTGTAAAAATGGACCATACTGTACTCTGTGTGGGCCTACTGTAGTACCTATTAGGATTATAAATGTTCCTTTTCTTGGTAATATCAGCATCTCAGAGATATCCCCCCCATCCAGGATGTAGTTCATCTGACCAACATAAAGAGATGCAGTCTTGTCTTTCTGTGTTAACCTGAGATGAGAATGTTCCGATACAGCCTCCTTCATCCTTTCTGTTCACCACAGAGTTATGTTTCTCCTGCTCTAATGTAAAGTGTCCTGTAGGCCAGATTCGGTTCTCCACGACGGACTGACACACAAAAGCTGAGGTGGTTTGAATCCCTTGGGTTTCTCCAGTTTCTTCCCCCTGTCCGTGTCTCTCCCCGCGAAGTCTCACGCTCGCCTCGTAGCCTTGACACCTGTTTCTCTTACTGTTGATTCACTGTCCCTCACTTTGGTATCATGGCTCAAAGAAATGTCGGCTTGCAACTCCACAGCAGCTGCTGACGACACGCTTCAAGTCCAGACGTTACATGACTAATGTATTTAAGTGCAATTTTAAAAGAAAACCTTCTCAGTGCCCACAGATCTTTGTCTTCCTTTTCACAAGTCCTGTTAGTTTTTGGTGCAATAATTCATTTTAATCAGTAGTTGGGAGCGAAATGTCTAATATATTATGAAACTGCTAAAGATTTAAGATGATTATTTTCCCATTTATTTTATAGTTTGAATATAGTTCGGTGTTACATCCTTAGGCTGAACTGGGATAGGCTGTTTTTTATGTCTTCACTAAGATGTAAGACTCCATGCCCTTTCCCCAGTGTTCTTGGGAAAAGAGTGAAGTCGCTCACTCTTGTTGCCTTTATTAAACCACATTTTGATGTATTCACTCTGTGCCTATTTGTCAAGTGCCTTTGTGTATCGAGTGGGTGTAATATATCCCAGCTTGGGAATCTGGTACAGCTGAATAACAGGAAATACCTCTAAACCTTTTAAAGGGTTTTCTTTTGTATGGTTTTGCTATAAATATTTAGCTACATTGACATTAACCTTAATTGCCTTATAAATAATTTGACCCTAAGTCATTCTTATTACTGAAATTATATTTAAGTATTGTACTTAAGTAGTACTTTAACACCACTGCCTTACAAAATGGCTTAATACACACAATATTTACCATTCATTCTTTTACTGCAGAAATATAATAGAATGGTACACAATGACATACCATTATTAGTTTATATTATAACTTTTAAGACCCAGGTTAAATGTTTGCATCCCTCCAGTCTCAAAGACCATTAAGCTTCAAAGGACCTTGACTATTTAAAGTGATAAAATATGGGTTGGTGGATGCTGCGCCATCATCTAGCATTATTTCTGCCACGTCAAATTTCCTGTTATTAAAACAACAAAAAACAAACGCCTGCCAAAGGTTTATCGGAACAATTATGCACTGTTACTTTATATGCAATATTGACTCAACGTGTTTACCGTGTATTACGTCAGACGTTTCGTGAATTTTCTCTGGGCCAATCAGAGAGAAACAAATGAGGACCTGTCTCCTGTGGCCAATCAAAGGAAAATATACTCTGGTGTACGGCGCGTGGAACAATCAGAGCGAAAGTTACTAAGACAGATCGCATGTGGTCCAATCAGAGTGAATCTATCATTTAGTAACGAATGGCTGTCTAGACAAAAACTACAATCCACAAGACAACAACAAGTCCCAGAATGCAATGCGGAGGCCGTTTCCTGTGGTCGGGAGAGAGCCGTCGGCGCACACGAGGACTCGCGTTGAGCGCTGAGTCGGACCTCTTTCCGCTGCGTCGCCCTGCGAAACCGGCTCGGTTTTACCTGGAAGACGGGAGGGCGCTTTTCGCGTGTGGGAACCGGCAGGGAGCTGCTTTTAAACGCTTTTAAAAGGAGGCGACCCAGATAAAAAGGCGCACCGGGCCGGGTGGTTATAAAACTGTGGAAGTGCGCAGTGAAATAGCGAGCCAGCGATGGAACCCATAGACAGTGCCCCCGACTCCTGGGAGCAGGAGGACGACAGCGAGGCCCCGGTCGACGTGCCGCTTCGAGCCGCTCTCGGCGCCCTCAACGTCCACGCCGCCGAGTTCGTGCCGGGTGCTCGCCAGATGGTCCCCACCGAAGAGCCCGGCCGCCGCGGTGAGTTGGCCGCCGCTTTTTATTTTCTCTCTCCCAGCGTGTTAGCTTCAGCGGTCCGGCTGTAAGTCCGATAAAACCACCATAGGCATCGGGACGGCTGCAGTGTTTCACCAGGCCGGTACCGGGGCCGGCCGGCCCGCTAGCTGCCGTCCGCCCTCCGCCTCCTTCCTGGGAGCCGGCCCGGTCATGAGGCGCCATGCTCATATCAGAGCAACGGAAGCCGCCCTTATCTCCACCCGGGTGTTATCCCAACGTGTAATGGTGTCCCTCCCCGCCCTTTTGGACCGGCACATCGGCCCGATCTTCGTGTCATACGTCCCCCTTGAGTCTGCACGGTTCGGTTCGCAACCTGGCCCGGCGATCCAGGACTGTCAGGGATCTGTTAAGTCTCACAGTTTACGGTGCAAATAGATGCATGTAAGTTAGTTTGAAGGAAGAAAAATGCTCTTGAGTACGAGCTTGCTTAAATAGCCCATAAATGCGGAATCTCTCCACCCCTCACAGTAGTGTCCGCGGACCCCCTCCCCAGTTTTGTTTTCCTGCTTATTGTTTTGTACCAGAGTGATACTTATTCACCATGTATAGTTACACTTCATCAGCCCCCCTGAAAGGCAGCACAGACTGACTTTCGCGCGGTCTCATGTAGCTTCAGCGCTCTCCACCTTTTGCCCCCAGGGCTGAGCTACTCATGTCCTTCATTAAGCTGACAGGACTTCATTTACATCGCATTTACATTTATTTAGCAAAGCGATGTGCAAGCGCGTGGCCGCCTATTAAAACTTAGGCTTCAGATCAAGGTTTGACTAGCCAGTAATAAACAAACTGCATCAACAGTGTGATTTTCTGAACTGTCACTATAGTTTAGTAGCGTTACTATTAGTACACCGATTGTAGATAAAATGTGTCTTAGAAGACATCAAGTTTTTGCAACTCTTCCCCCCTTCCTAATACATATTTTTAAATCTTAAAACTGCTTTTGAGAAAAACAAAAGATAGAGGCATATTTCTGCTATCAAAATCAAATATGCTTAGGAGTTAAAGGGTTTTAGAATATGTAAACAAAGCCTGCTTCTTAATATCCAGCAGTTTGCCATCTGTGGCTGTTTCCATTCATTTGTTTGATCTGGCTTTTGTAACGTGCTCGCCTCCGATGATCCGTGCAGTTGACATTTCGCTGGAGTTCAAAACGATGGACGGAATCGGGAGATGTCACCCTTGGCGTGCTTTGTGACTGATCACTTTGGGCCGTGTTTGCGACATGAGGGTCACGTGCTGTAAGGTTGGCCCTAACCTTACTGCCGTCGTCTTCTCTATTAGTGTTCCTCCGTCCGCGCATCTTGGGCCTCTTTTTTTTTGTTGGCTTTCCATCCTCATAGCTGAAGCTACCTCATTGTTCTAAACCAGTCAAAGCAGAGAGACTGACTCCAGTGGGTAGACTTCCCACTTGTGGGATTATTGGTTAAATCCCAGCTCTTTGGTGTTTATTCCTGGCGGCCTGGATGCTGTGACTGTGCCAGTATTTACAGTGACACACCACAAATTAAGGTTTTAAGTTGGAGATGGGAGACGTGTCAACAGATCATTTAAGCTCGCTTTTTAATATGAAGTCTTTGAATAATTCCAGCATGTCGCTTAATGAGTTTTGCTCTAATTATAACATGGCTGTAAGGTCATTCGGCTTGTGTGACCAAGCGGACGCTTTCTGAAGCTGCGATCCTGAGCTGTACAGGCTCTCCTCGCTTAACGACCGCCTTCCATTCCTCCGAATAGGAACCACCCCTTCCCAATACTTCAAGCATAAGAATAGAGGAAATCGGCTCTAATATACATTACTGAGGTTTGCATACTGTAAATAGAGGCAATTATTTTTATTTATTCTCAATAAAGAAAATCTATAAAGGAAACTCCATCTTGATAACTTTGTTTAAATTTGCATTACTCATATTACAGAACATAAAAATATGATCAGCATAAATTGATGTATCAAAAAAATTGGGACTGAGACTGAGAGAGTGATGTGATGTGAGATGCTAGACGCCAAGACACCGTGCTGCTGTTCTCATGACCAAAGTTCTCGTACAGCGCGTAATACTGACAGATGGAGAGCTGGGCGTAAGTCAGGGTGGTCGTTAAGCAGGTAGGTCGTTAAGTGAGGAGCGCCTGTAGTCTTTGAAATCTGCAGTGGGGGTATGAAGCTCATTTGTTTTCCTTGCAGGTCCCGAGACAGTCAACTCTACGGAAGCGTCAGAACCCGCTGGTACGTTCTGGATTCCGCATCATGCCTGTGGCTGTTGTCTTCTGGTCTGGTTGCCCATGACACTGTACCCTTTAGAGTTTTGCTGAGTTTGTCTGTCATATATTTCTGTCAGGATAGTGACAACAAAACTTCATGGCCTTAGTACATCACTGTGTTCCCAGACCACCTGTGAGCCGTCCAGCATGCTGAGAGCAGTTCTTAAGGTTGAGAGGGTTCGCTGCGACTGTCTGTTGAATTTTCATCTGTCGGAGGTTAACGTGAAACTCATAAACCCCTCAGCTGTAAAAGCTGCCCGCTGACTATTTCCTCTGCTTACGAGCTGTAATCTGCTCTTTGAGTTTTCTTGTTGCACCTGCTTCCGTTGCCCTAGAGCAGTGTTTCTCAGTGGGGGATCCCTAGACATTCCACATTTTTCACACTTGAGCCAGTCAGTTAAGAACACTGAATACCTAGTGCAGGTGGGTTGGGCACTGGGAGGAAGCAAAAATGTGGAGTGTCTGGGGATCACTGGGGACTGGGTTGAGAAATACTGCCCTAGACTTGCTGTCATTCCACAAAGGATACAGCAACACTAGATTCTAATGTCTGAAGGTTGGACCGCAGCTCTGGAACTGGGACAGTGTCACCTGCTGTGGTGTGCAGGTGCGCGCTTATTTTGTGCAGAGCCATGAACATGGAACACTAGCTCCGTAGGGACTGAACAGGGGCTAGAATGCATGCGTGTGGTCATCAGAAAGATCCTGTCTGACCCCCCGGGGTGTCTGTGTCCAGCCCCCCTGGAGAACGGCGAGACGGGGGTGGCCACAGAGGAGATGTGGGAGCAAAAGGGGGCGGGACCCAGTGAGGCGGAGCCGGGAGGCGGCCCCGTGGGCGACGGGGGCACAGTCGGTCCGTCTGCAGAGGAGGATGAAGAGGAGCCCCTGATGGAGGAAGAGGAGGAGGTGCCAAAGCCCAAACTGGCCCCTGCCCTGCCAGATGCGCCCAAGAAGGAGCACGTCAACGTTGTCTTCATTGGACACGTGGGTAAGTGTTTACGAGGCCGTGAGGTTTGATGGATGAAATGCCAGGACACTGATGCCATCTTCCCCCTCTCTCCCTCCCACCTCAGATGCTGGCAAGTCCACAATCGGAGGACAGATCATGTGAGTGCCCGTCTTACGCGTGTTGTTGGGCCACAGGAAGTTCTGGGAGTCTGTCTGCATGCCTTCCCTTGCTCCCAACCGTCTAAATCCTATCAGCTTGATGTAATAAGCTGCTGGCTTTGCAGCCGTTATGTTGCCTTGGCTCGCTGTTTGGAGCAGGGACGTGCTGTGCCGTGCGGGGGTGACGTTTCTCGCATGTTGCCTCAGGTACTTAACAGGCATGGTGGAGAAGCGAACCTTGGAGAAGTATGAGAGAGAGGCCAAGGAGAAGAACAGAGAGACTTGGTGAGCCACGCCCACTCTGGCCACTCCCGTTTTGCCTCAGTCGGAGCAGGATCCTTAACAGCTTGTAGTTCTGTCCGTACTCCTGCTTTACGGGTCAGGGAGTGCTGATGGCCTTCGTCCCCTGGCACAGGTACCTCTCCTGGGCTCTGGACACGAACCAGGAGGAACGGGACAAGGGCAAGACGGTGGAGGTCGGCCGGGCCTACTTCGAGACTGAAAAGAAGCACTTCACCATCCTGGATGCCCCAGGACACAAGAGCTTCGTACCCAACATGATTGGCGGGGCGTCGCAAGCCGACCTGGCCGTGCTGGTGAGGCGGGGGGCACATGCAGAATGGGAGATGCAAACTAAGCCGTCACACCTTTGGGTCGGATGAACGTGGCTGGAGCTGCTCTGCTCTCCCCCCCGCAGGTGATCTCGGCCCGCAAAGGCGAGTTCGAGACGGGCTTCGAGAAGGGCGGCCAGACGCGGGAGCACGCCATGCTGGCCAAGACCGCTGGGGTGAAGCACCTCATCGTGCTCATCAACAAGATGGACGACCCTACGGTCAACTGGAGTCTGGAGAGGTGATCAGGCTGGGGGGGGGTATGCAGTTTGGGTGCTTATGATTATGGGATGGGCTGGGTTTAGAGGCTTAGTGGCCACACGTGTGCTAGCATCTGTCAGTAACGCCCTACTCCCCCCCGCCCAGGTACGAGGAATGCAAGGAGAAGCTAGTGCCATTTCTAAAGAAGGTTGGATTCAACCCCAAGAAGGACATCCACTTCATGCCCTGCTCTGGGCTGACGGGTGCCAACCTGAAGGAGCCCGCTGAGCTCTGCTCCTGGTACACGTAAGTCCCCGGTGCATCCCTGGGTGTGAGGGCGGCCCCTTCCTGGTGGGAGTGGGGCTCGCAGGGGTGGCCCCTTCCTGGTGGGAGTGGGGCTCGCAGGGGTGGCCCCTTCCTGGTGAGAGTGGGGCTCGCAGGGGTGGCCCCTTCCTGGTGGGGGCGGGGCTCGCCGGGCGTGTCCCTGGATGTCAGGGCGACTTGCGTGTCCATGTAACATTGGGCTTCTGCCCGAGTGTGGCAGCTTTGTCACCAGTAAAGCTCTGGCAGGCATTAACCGGCTAGATGTCATTTAACGCCTGTGGCTGCAGCAATCTGAGTATCTATGCCGTGTGTCACGCCTTCCGTGTTCATGAGACGTGTTCCTGCCACACGCCTGCTACCTGCACAGTGCTGTATCCTGGACAACAAATTCCCCCCCCAAAGATCAAAACCTCTTTCTGTTTTCGTCCCACCAGAGGGCTTCCCTTCATCCCCCATCTGGACAGTCTGCCAAACTTCAACAGATCCAGCGATGGCCCCGTCAGGTTACCCATCGTGGACAAGTACAAGGTGGGCGTGAGCTCCCCCCAGTGGTGCATGAGGGTGGTGTTACTGTGGCGATGGCGATGGTGGTGGTAGGGGAAGGGGAGTGCTCTTCCCCTGGCAGAACAAACCTTCAGGTCCTTTAGTAATATTCCGGAAGGTGATGCTCTTCAAAGTGGTGCTCACGGCCTGCCTGCTGGGATCTGCCTGTCCGCCCCTCCGCGTCTTTGAGCCCCTCCCTAACCAGCGCGACTCCCCCTGCAGGACATGGGCACCGTGATTCTGGGGAAGCTCGAGTCGGGCTCCATCAGCAAGGCGCAGCAACTGGTGGTGATGCCGAACCGGGTAGGTGGCTGATCGGCGCCCCGCGGCCTCCCCCTCACCTGCTGACCTCTCTGGGGGGGGGGGAGCGCCTAACACGGTCCTCTCTCCCCCTGCCGGCAGCACACTGTGGAGGTGCTCAGCCTGCTTTCGGACGACGTGGAGACGGAGGACGCGGGTCCCGGGGAGAACCTGAAGCTGCGGCTGAAGGGCATCGAGGAGGAGGAGATCCTGCCCGGCTTCATCCTCTGCACGCCCGAGAACCTCTGCCACTCGGGTCGCACCTTCGATGCGCAGGTGCCGCCCCTCGAACCTGGGGCTCGGCGGGGGGGGGGGGGGGGGCT
>JAODLC010000049.1:3830316-3841317 GCA_026781145.1 Hippopotamyrus pictus
AAACCTTAGCGCTCCCAAGGACGTGTCTAGGCACCAGAATCACATCCTCCACATGCCCAAAGCCCCCAGTACAGCAGTGTGTGTCTTTGGTGTCTGATGTCATACGTCTCCTCAGCCACGTCTTGGGGACTCAACACTGGAGTCAGCAGGTATTTGCTAAGAAGATACCAGCTGTCTCCCAACAACCAGCCACCAGCAAAAGCATCATCCTTTGCCATCTGACACTCCAAAGCTGGACCAGATATAAGCATCATGTCCAGGACACTTGGCGACAATGTCTGTAAAATGTCCTTAATGGTTGCATATCACCTGGACATTTAGGCCTAGAGCCAAGAACCCTTTTCAACAGGTGCAGGTGGGATTCAAGGGGCTGTAAGTATGAATAGGGTTGAGGGCTCCATCCACTGTACCTATAATGCCAGGTAAGCCTGCAATAGCATGAAAACCAACTTATATGACTATGATGTGATCTGTCTCCGTGGTACAGACAATGACAGTTGAATTATTTATTCTGTAGGCAACACTTCAGGTGTGGAATTCATTATGAGTAACAGTGACATATACAGACTCTTCAGGCAGGTGCTCGAAAAGGGGGGCATGGCTGACGGGTATTTTTTGCTGCCTTAAATGTTCGTGATCGCGGGGTGGGGGGTATGGGCGGGGTTCAGTGTATGCTGTTTATGTTAACATGCTGGGTAATTCATACTGAGATATTAAGCTGTGTTGTTAAAGCTGCACTTACACTATGTATTTGAATTTATGTGAAATCAACTCCGTTTTAATTCTCTTTCCTTGTATTCAAAGTCAAACCAACCAGCTATATGAGGATAAAGAGTCAGAATAGTCAGCTGGTGGGTTGAAACAGAATCCTGGTCTGGATTTGTACTTTCTGGACCTGAACTGTCCACCTCTGGCTGTGTTAAGCACAGGCTGATTGGTTGTGGGATCCGGACCTCAGTGCCGTCTTCTGTTTTAGCACCAGCAGGTTTCTGATGCCCATTCTTTGCGAGAAATTCCCTTTTATGCACAAATCTGCACGCACGCTGGTAAGGGCAGCCCTCCCGTCGGCGTCCGCTGTCTCTCTTAGCGCCGAGGGACGCCTCCACTGACGTGCCCTCGTTCCGCAGGAGTGCTACGTGCACAACGTGCTCCGGGTCTCCGTGTTCTTCCCAGTCCTGCGACGGGAGATCCTGGAGCTGGTGGTGGGAAAGATGCTCAAGCTAGATGTGAGTGTGAAGCCCGTGGGTGTTGGGATGGAGGTGGGCAGGATGCTCCAGCCTCCTAGCCTGTCCCCTTCATCTTTGTCGTCTCTTAATGTGAATTTCTTTTGCTGGCCTGCGGAAGCGCAGGTGCCCTGACGGTTTTTAAATGATTCCTGTGGCCCATCACAGGTGAGCGCCCCCCACAGGGAGATCGAGGAAGTGGAGGAGAGTGCCGCAGCCCGGCAGCTGACCGGCGACGGCGATCAGGACGAGTGCCTGTTCGACATGGTAATGGCCGAAGCAGAGCTTTGAGTCTTGGGGGTAGTAAATGCGAGTGTGAGGTAAAGTGAAGGCCCTGAACCCCCCCCCCAGGAGGACGAGGAGGGGACCCCCAGGGCGCCGCCTGCAGCTGGGGAGCACGGCGGCATGGCGCATCCGGTGGCTGAGCAGCTGGACATGCTGATGTGCGTGCTGCTGGCGTACGTGAAGGACATCTGCCACGAGAACGGTGAGGGTCCCGAGGGGGGTGGGACGGTGGTGGGGCGTCAGGGTTAATCCTCATTTTGGAGTAAAGTGCTCGATCCCTGATGCCGGAGAGGCCTTTTAGAGCAGGAGCGAGGGAGATCGCCGCGGTCGAGTGAGATGCGTGCTCGCTAACGCCCCCTGCTGTCGGCCCTTCGCTCAGGCTCGCTGCACCTGGAGCACACGAAAGCGCTGTACCGGGACCTGGTGTCGGTCTTCGACAAGCTCATCCTCCCCACGCACGCTTCCTGCCACGTGCAGTTCGTGCTTTTCTACCTCTGCAGCTTCCGACTGGTGAGTCGCCAGGCGCGTGCGTGCCTACCGGCTGGCCGTCCTCCCTCCCCAGACGCGTGACCCGCTCTCTCTCCCCCCCCCCGGCCCAGGGCCTCGCGGAGGCCTTCCTGGAGCACCTGTGGAAGCTGCTGCAGAGCCCCTCCCAGCCGGCGGTACTGCGCCACGCCGCGGCGAGCTACATGGGCAGCTTTCTGGCCCGGGCCAAGTTTGTCCCCGTGGTGTGAGTGTCCTCCTCCCTCAGGCTGTCGCCACCTCCGTGTTAATAAATCGGAAGCAGTTCCGCCACTAGATGGAGTGGTTGGTAGGTTCTCCTGGGCCAGTGGCGCCTTCGCTGCCCTCATCATCCCGCCCGTCCCTCCCAGCACGGTGAAGGCCTGTCTGGATCTGTTGGTACCCTGGCTGCACCAGTACATCGACAACCAAGATGCGAACTCCGCCACCTTCTGCGACGTCACCCTGCACGGGCCGTTCTACGCGGCCTGCCAGGCCGTCTTCTACACGCTGGTCTTCAGGCACCAGGCCATCCTGGAGGGGAGCATGCGTAAGGGTGAGCGGGCAGGGGTCTGGGGTATGCCTGGTGGATCGCTTGACTCAACATGGCTGTTATTGTGGCGGCGTTCCACTAGGAGGAGCTCTGTTTGGTTGAATTACCAGACAGTGTAAGCCCTCCCAGCTTATCCTCTTCTGCCTTGTGCAGTGGTTGTGGCTCCTTCCAGGGGAAAACGGGGCGAGGCCGGGCTGATCTTTACCCTGATAGGTCCGTCTGCTTCCAGGTCTGTCCTACCTCCAGGGCCTCAACCTGGAGCGCATTGTGATGAGTCAGCTGAACCCCCTCAAGGTCTGCTTGCCTCCCATCACCTCCATGTTCGCCGCTATCACCAGGTAGGGCGTTGCCTCCACGCCCATGTGGCTCCTTGCTGGCTTTCCCTGGCTGGTGCGAACAGTCGCGTCAAGGGCTGCGATGTTTGGTCGTGGAGTCGTGAACTAATATCCAGCTGCTGCTTTTTGACCCCCTGAGGAGATGGGCGGGGCGCTTGGTCCCTGAGCTTCTTGCTGGTTTTTCCACAGGAAGTATCAGCTGGTGCTCTGCTACACCATCATCGAACGCAACAATCGACTCGTGCTGCCCGTGGTCAGAAGTGGCCAAGGGGGTGAAGCCCAGCCAGCCAACACCAACCCTCTGGACAGTTTCTTTCCCTTTGATCCCTACCTGCTGAAGAGGTGCGTTCAGGCCTTGTGGTTCTCACTGGAGAAGCCGCCTGTGGGTGGAGACAGGGCTCACTGGCATGTGATGGGCAGGTTCCTTCAGAGCTGCGGTTGTAGTCGCATTTGGGTGGTGTTTCTACAGGCGCTTCTGCAATTTAAAAGCGTTCTTCATGTCCCAGGTCAGGGAAGCTCATCGAGCCTCTGTACCAGGTGTGGAAGGAGCCCAGCGACTGTGAGGTAGACTCTCCCAAAAAAGCCGGCAGAAAGGTGAGACAAATTACGCTCTTCCACTACCACCAAGAACCGAGCCGTACCACAGACTGGTATTGATACGTTCCCGATAACTCAGAACTTAAATATTTCCCACCTCCTACTTAAGAAATGGTACTAAGGAACCACTGAACGGAATGGATTCATAATGCAAATATGTGCAGACCAATGTTAATTCTGCTAGTATTTGATGCTAACAAAGACGGCAACTCTTAGACTTGCTAGCAGAAATTACCACAAAGAAATTCATGATGTACACTGTGTGAATTGTAAATTGTGAATCTCTTCAGTCTTACGTCGCTGTTGCTCTCAGAACCCGCAAAGCCTTTACTGGGCCAATTCTTCTGGAGTGGCGAACCAAAGTGAGCTGGAACCGCGCTGTAACTAGTTTCTCTTCGCGGTACGGCTCAGGTGTGGGTGGGTTCCTGTGCGCCAATGGAAAAGCCCCAAAAGTTCCTCTGAATGTCAGCTGAAATGGCAGGAATTCGGTCTTTGCTATTGGCTTGGAATCACTGCTCGCTGATTGACTGAGGGCGCTGTCTTTCAGGACCCTACAGAGGAGGAGGATGACTTTCTGCATGGGGAGACCCCACAGGCGGACGCCATGGTGGGCATCACCCCCGGCTCCTATGAGTCACACCCCCAGAGCCCTAGCAGCGTGGGCTCCCCCCCAGTCACTTTCCTTCACCGGCCCTTCTAGCCATGAGCTGTGACCTCACCAAGATGGCCGCCGACCCAGCGAGCCCACGTCCTGCGGTCAGGGCTGACCATCCCCCCCCCCTTTCTCTGAGTGGGTGGCCCCCACTCCATCCTCTACTTCAGAGTCTCCCAGGGGACAAAACTCCCCGGTATCATCAAGCCGTCAGGCAGGCTGGTTCACAGTCCAGTACACGAGGTCTGATTGGACACTGAAGGTGGGAGTATGGAGGTTGGGGTCCCTCCTGTACCCAGTATGATGTGGGGTCTGACACACCTGCTCGGTGGTATGGGTTCTGTGTCCATGTTTAAATACCAGGTAGATGAGGTAAACCGACCCGTTTATGCTGAACCAGAAGCGGAAGCTCCTTCCTGTTGCTACGGGAACAGCATTCTGGGGAAACCTTTAATGAGGACTCTGAAAACAGGGCCCCCCCACGGGGTGTCAGACCCCCAGGACTCAGGGTCACTCTGGCCCAAACCGCAACCCGTCCGGATCCTCCTCCGTGCGTCTCTCTCCGTTGGAGCACCTTGTGTGGGGCACTCAGTCTGATGCAGTTCAGCTCACATGAATTTGCAGTTTGCGTTGTTATGGCTGAATTCCGTAAACGGTTTTGTTTGATATAAAACTCTGATGAGATTGCTTGTGTTTTCGGGGAAGGGGGTGGTTTGGGGCTGAAACGGGCCTTGGATGCAGCGGGTCTGTTTAACATTTGCCCCAGTGCCTGAGTAACACTGATCTCTGCTCTTTGCCCCTGTGGAGTGTCCGCATTCCTCTGAATGCCGGTTTGATGGTCGCCGTGAAAGCAGCACCTCAGACTTTGCATCTTGGTGAGAGTCGCTGGCTCGTCTGGTGGCGCCGGATTAAGGCGGCGTCACAGTCCCGGACCTTCGGGCCCCGCTGCCCTAACCGATCCGCCCGCCGTAACCGGGCATGGAGGCGCACCTGTTTACGGCACTGAATCTGTCCTGCTTCAGTGAATTAGCAGCCAAACAGCAATTATTCTGCAAATGTTGTGTAAGTAAAATGCTTTACTCAGACGGGAAGATGAGAGCCGGCTTCCTGTGTGGGATTCATCGCGTAATTAAGTCAGGAGCGAGTGCTTTAAATTAAAATGGCACTCATCAGGCGGAATGTGCCGGAATGAGGCAGCTCCAGTGACATGTTCGGGCCCCACCTGCGTGCTGGTTCTGTGGTTCCTGCGTGCGTGCGTGTGTGTGTGCGCATCCACTTTTTAATTTTTAATCACCTGTTTCATTATGTTTCCTGGATGTTTTGTATGATTATCTGTGTGACCTGTGAGTTTTGCATGGTCTGATGTTGCTGATAATTAAGGTTTGCTGGTAATTAAAGTTTGGCCTTTGACCGCCGCTGCAGGTTTTCCCGTGTTTCGTATCTGTAATCAATGCCTACATTTAGCTTCTGCTGTAACGTGAAGCCATTTTCACATCTCCTGCACATTTGTACATGTGTCTGTTTGTGTTTAATCGGGACAGCAGATAAACTCTGTCTCCCTTGACATTATGTATGTGAGTGTTTAGAAAACACTGAATGTTTAATGTATGTATAAGGTGACAGTCTGACTGCAGGACACGCCCTCGCCCAGGACAGGCATATACCTGAACATTAGGCAAAGGGATGTGTGTCTGCCCCCCCCCCCCCATGTTCAGGTGTGTACTGCCGTCTCGAGTGCACGTCTGCAGTAATTAAAAAGTAACCCTGATGTCAAACCACTTGTGGCACGAGAATAACTGAAGAGGTAGTAAGATGAGATACATTTTACATATATAATAGTGAATTTTTTTCAAGAAAGAGCCAAAATGTGTTTATAAACGACAATACAATGTAATAGTTACTCGTTACAGTGGTGGTATTATGTACTCTGTATGGAGTATTTAATACCCCTACAGGGTTACTGTCCTTTATGTTACCATTTTTTAATAAAGATGCTTTAGCTGAATGGCTCCATGCCGTCAAGGTACAACAGTAGTTCCCCTTCGGGGATTTGAGTTAGCGGATGTTTAATGAAATTGTTGGCATTTTCTTGGGACACAGGAATGAGGCTGGATAATGATACACTCCCCCCCCGGACCCCCCCCCCCAAGCATACCTTACCTGTAGGTCGCTTTAGACAAAAGCATCTACTAAATAAATTAAATGCCAATGTAAATAATACCAAGGCTAAAACGTTTAAGAAATGGCTCCCGAACAATGGGGGAATTGCCTTTTGTTACCACTAGGTGGTGGTGGTGTCTAACATTTTAGTGCTGAGTGCATTTGCGAAGTGCTCCATTAAGGCGCTTTTCAGGGGGATCGTCTCCCTTGGTCAGGAATTACACTGGCTGTGACGGCGCCCCCCCACCCCATGACGATGATGCACCCACAGCCCAGCGCTCCTTTTCTGCCTTCCCTGTTGTTACTGTGTCTGAATGGTGGCATGACTTGACTGAAGTAATCACTGAGATATCCCAGCAGCCCCTTCTTCCGGCCTGTCCCCTCCCTGGGACCGTCGTCTGTCTTAAATGTTTGGGTACGCTAAAAATGTCAAGCAAACATTTGAGGTGTGGCTAGCTCTGGAAAGCCTGTGATAATCGGCGCTAATCACCTCTGTGGTTGACACAACAACTGGCGCTGCCAGGAAGTCATGGAGCAGATGTTCAGGGCCAAGGAAGCAGATCCTGGAGTGTGGGGATTGTTTTTGGCTCATGGGAGTTTTACACAAAAATATTTTGAGAAAATATAGAAAGGCAATCAGATTGTTTGGTCCCACTTCCGGTACAATCGGAAGTCTCGGTCCCACCCCATCTGCAATCTGATTGGTTATCTCTTTGAAACAATCATTTTTCCTTCTGCCCTCAGTTTTAGTTACACAAATATGTTCTATCACAAGCTTGTTTTTGTGGGACGTTCAAAAAAAGTCTGGGCAAAGTTTTATCATCAGACAGGAAGCGTTACGTCAAGCACCTCCTCGTATTGGCCGGGCTTTTCACAGGAACATCCAGACAGATTCTCCTGAAATGATTTATGTCTCAGATTTGTGGCTAACTTGTGAGTGATTCATCTTTTTCTGCTGTAGAAGGTCAGTCAGAGTGTGATGACAGACCACCATCGATCTGCTCTGTTACTCGGAAGACCGCCTCGCAGTGGTTATTATCGGTACAGTAATATAATCCTGACGTGACATAATCTACGCTAATCCCATAGCCGCTCCTCCCACTGGGCTGCATCCCTCCAGACTCCACCGATCTGACCATCAGTGCCATGTTACCCACCTGTCTCTCGTGGTAGACAGTTTGTCCCAAGCCCAGATGTCCTGAGTGTCTCTTACTCCGCACGCCAACTGGAACAGCACCCCTGCAGCCCCCCCCCCCCCCCACCGGGTCCTGCTGCCGGCTTACAGTGGTGCCTTCCGAGCACCCCCCACCCCCCTGTCCTATCACAGCTCGTTATTCTGCCCCGTACTGTCCGTCCGTAACACAAAGTGGTTCACCCATCACAGAGCTGGGTCGTGTTCCTCTCCCTCTCTGGGCCGCTGTCAGATTCTCCACCGTCAGGATCTGTCACTGTTTTTGTTTTGCCCCAGTTTTGGGATCTGAGAGAAACGTGACCCTGAATGGATGCCCTCGGGTTTCGCCTCCGCCCGCCCGCCGTTGCTCCTCTTCTAGAAGATCACTGTTCTAAATTTCCGCTAATGGAGACCAGGGCTGCTCTGCTGCTTTATTAATAGCTGGAGTTGAGGCTGCTGTTCCTCATATGGCCATTAGGGGGCTTTAATAAGGCCTTGTCTCCCAGAGAACAGTATGCAGGTGAGGCGTTAGCAGTTAGTGTTGGCGCTTTGAGCAGAGAGGTTCGCTCAGTAAGAAATGTACCACTGAGACACTTGGAAAAGCAGAAGCCTCCAGCTGACTGGCAGTATGTAATAGTTGCACCAAGAAATTTACAAAGTCTTTATTTCCTCTCAGTAGTTATCGGGCTCTGATTCAAAACCTTGTTTTGTGAGGTTCAGCGCGTCGTTGCTTTGGGTTGTGGGATGACATTTCGTAACGGAAAACGGGATTGAGTTTGTACTCCGTTCCACTAGGGCAGCACCGGCTTTGTGCGTTTGTTCAATTTCACGGGATTTGTCTGGGGAGTCACGGCGATTAGGGGGGGACTGGGGGCATCAGGGAAAATTAGGTGGCATAACATGTCTCTGTCTCGATGTGGCCTGTGTGTCACCCTCCCCCCCCTCCGAATCCACTGCATGATGGAGAGCATGTCAGCATCCCCGATATGCCCATAAGGTAGCACTTGCAGCATAAAGCAGCCGGCTTGATGTCATCTTGGCCTGGTAAGTGTTGTGTTGGCCATATGGGTCTCTCAATTTGGGCACTTTTAGCAGAATTTCCCATAATTCCCCTGTTTGAAAAATCCATTCTATTGTCGAATCCCGTTGGCAGCCTAAGCCGCTTGTTAGCGACCGTGGGAAGCAGGCCTGAGGGCTGTCGGTTTTGGCGGGAGTTTCCAAGGCAGCGGCTCCGCAACCCAAAAGTTGGGCCAGAGGGAATCCTCCTCCTCCTCCTCCTCCTCCTGCTCCTCCATGAAGTCTAGCTGTGGTTTTGCTGGACACAATGGTGTAAACATCAGAATTTCTTTGCATGTGATACTTTGGCATCCACCCTGTGCCGAGGCAGGGGTGGGGTGGCGGCTCAGACCGGGACACTTTAAGGGAAGGAGGGAAATAAAGAATAAATGAAAATCATATCCGTGTGACCTGTATCCATAACTGCATCAAGTTTTAAATGTCAGCCAGCACAAACTGGTCAGAACCGGTCCAACAGCCAGAGGGGGCAAGGCTGTTGGTTTATGGGTCCCGCCTCAGGAACGGGGGACGGCGAAGCTTAGGAGCGAGTACGGCACCCCCATCCGAAGTCCTCCGGTAATGAAGTGGTGCTCAGATGCTCCTCTTATGAATATATTTCTTCTTTTGAGTCCACAAAATCCTTTCAGGTGCCCAAGACTCCGGAGATGCATAAAAGCTAAGAGACTCGATCTAGGGACCGATAGGGTTAGGGTTAGGGCCGGTGTCACCCTCTACCCCCCATCCTTTGCTGTCCAGTTAGCTTTACAATTAAAATGTCCCCCTGTTGTGTAATAATGACCAGATTATGCAAATAAATATGTGGGAAGGGTTTATAACAAGGGTTAGGGTGTCACATTATAACAGTTATAAACCCCTCCCACATTGCCCATCCCACTCAACATTTAGCTCCTGGCCGCCACCATATACCTCTCAGATTTTTTGCCTGTCGGTCATTCGATCGCTTTTAATCTGCATGTTTGTAAATGAGGCAGCTCCCAGAATCCCCCAGGAGGGTGCTGAAAGTAAGTGCAGAAGAGAGAGAGAAAAGGAAGAATTAGAATTAAGTGATCAGTGGTCACCACAGTGTGCACAACAACAAAATGTCTCCTTTGCATTTAACCCATATGTGACATAACAGGGGGCAGCTAATTCAGCTCCTGGGGGCAGTACCTTGCTCAGGGTACCTCAGTGCTGCCTTGCTGGTCGGGGATTCGAACCAGCAATCTTTCAATTACAGGTGCACTTCCCTAACCATTAAGCCACCACTGGCCACAGGAAGGAAGGATGGATTCGGGGCCACAGAGGAGTGCAGGTAATTCAGCGGAATACTGTCACACAGCACGTCCGATCGCTGGTGTGCAGCTGCTGGGACTGGTAATGCGTTAAATGGGGCGCAGGGGAGAGCTTCATCGTGCAGAGCCTGCAGATCTGGGAGTCCTTTTTAAAGAGCACCAGGTGGGCGTGTGTTTGCGCCCCCCTCCCTGCGTTAAGGTGACACAAGCAATCCCCTACACAGCTCGAGGAGTTAATGAACACTTCTGCTGGCAGTGCTAACGAAAGAGAAACTTTAATATAGTCTGTTGTTTTTGTTCACTAGGGTGTTGCTGGTTCAGAATGGCGGGGAGGGGGCATGTGTGGTTCGGGCTGGGATGGGGGGGGTTGCTTTTTCTGTGCACTTCACTTTGGGCTGTTTGTGTTCCTCAGGAGGGCCTTCCCACCTGCAGGGGGGGTAGTGTCTGTTGCTTCCCACACCCTGACAGGTGCCCACGACGCCCCCTCAGCTCCTGCTCGGGAGTGTGCCTGGCAACCCCCCCCCCCCCCCCCCCCCCGCTGTCACCATGGGAACAAACAACCCTGAGCCAGTGTTGCTTTAGAAAGCGAGGATTCTGTTCTGTAATAGCTGACATCCCCACCAGCAGGTGGCAGCATAACCGGGAAGGTGTGTCGCCGTGGACAGCGGTTGGGATGATGATCCTGCGTGATGACACACGCAAATACTTTGACACCCCCCACTCTTCAGCCGAGCCTCAGGGGCCCATCGAGGCCACAGAACCTGTGGGTCGGGGGAGTATCGCCAGCACCCCTCAGCCCCCCCACCCCCGAGTCATTCTTACTGGCAGAAGTTTTCGATTCCTTCCCAGCAAAGCTCACCACCGCGGCGCCCCCCCTGGTGGGGGACTCCACTGTCTCCCTGCTGCGTGATGCCGCTTCACCGGCAACACACGTCAGACAGTGTAAGTTACCCTAATGGCTCGGATTACAGCTCATTAGAGAGCGATGGGGAGGGAGATAACGAATTTAGCGGAGATTAAAGGACGTCTCGGCAGACGTCGAACAAGCCGAAATGAAATCGGCTTTCGTGTTTGTAAATCGGGGTCACTATTAAAGATGCATGTTGTGTGGTCTTTTATCTCCATGCTCTCCTATTGGTGATGTGGGGCGGGGGGGGGGGGGGGTGATTGAAGGCG